>JACXGI010015845.1:0-16831 GCA_016801175.1 Esox masquinongy | reverse complement strand
TGTCCAAGTAGTGAAATCCGGCCGAAATCTCCTCGGACCCTGAGGCGTTTTAAAGCTTCTACACCAGAACAATTAAGACTCAGAACAGGTTTGTTTCCGTGGGAGTGGCCAACAGTTTCCGTCCCAAAGAAAAAGTAAACATGTCTGCACATTTAAAAAGACATTTGCCCTTCTTGAGAGCCCTAGTCATAGCCAACCCTTAAGAAAGCAAATCTGCCTTGGGACATTGTTCTTCAGATCTTATTTTGGCCCTCTGTGAGATTGCTTTGAACGTTCTCAAAGGGCGCATCCCACTCAGCCAGGAACAATTAAAAAAATTAAAGAGGCAAAAGGCAGTCATCAAGCTATTTGCAGATAAAAGGACCAGTATTAAAACAAGAAACCAGGTAAGCCTAGTTCAGCCAGCCCGCAATAGAAAATGTTGCCCTCTTGAGATACAAACCCGGGTCACCCACATGAAAGGCTGTGTCATTAACCACTACACCACAGAGCTGCATATTTGCCAGGTGTCAGTATAGCCTCTTGTCTCTATCCTGAACAAATCCTTTTTTGCCACTGGTTGTTTCAACAGTTATGTAGCCATTCGTGAATGACACTGATATAGTTAAACTGACTAACGTTTCTTACTAAGTCTACCTCCACCACAAATAGCGTCTATGTATGGCATTAGCCACTGGCCGTTTTAACAGCGTATTAGCCAGTAATAAGCTTTACCCGTATCTACTAACTTACTGGAATAGTCATAAGAATTGAGCAATTGCTAGCGAGTCTGCCAAAGCTATTTCATTTCATGGCATAAGAACGTATTTTTTTCTTTCATGGCAAAACAACGTACTTTTGTCTTTCATTCGTGAATGACATTGATACATTAACTATCCATGAAAGTGACGATAACTAACTTTTTCATCAAGTGAAAAGACGAGAGAATCGTGGAATCTAACAGAAATAATTAATAAATGTTGTTGCTCTCAATAGATTCCAACTGAGGACTTCCACATAAAAGGCACTGTCTTTAACCAATACGAGGATTGTGTTAAACTGACTAACGTTTCTTATTAAGTTTACCTCCACCATAGCGTCTGTGAACTGTGGCTTTTGCCACTGGCCGTTTTAACAGCTTATTAGCCAGTAATAGGGTTACTAGGATCTACTGACTTCCTAGGAATAATCATAAGAATTGAGCAATTGCTAGCGAGACTGAAGATGAACTTTTCCATACCAGAAACAGTCGCAATATAACCGTATACAGTTTCAGTTTCAAGGCTTACCATGACGTAACTACTGTATGTTGTAGCCAGCAAATGTGTTTGTCTATCCTGACCCAAAACGCATGAACGGATGCATACTTCGAAAATCCACCAGAAACAGTCACAATATAACCGTAAACTGTTTTATTTCAGGCTTAGGATAATGTAGTCACTGGAGGTTTTAGCCAGTGAATTTTTCGTCTATATGGAACAATTCATAATGCGTACTTGGCTTCGCCTGCGAGGAGATACGAACTCGGGACCTATAGTTTGCATGTCCGCTTCTCTAACCACTATGCCATTTAACAAGGTATAGTCGGTCGGTGGGTCGGTCGGTCGGTCGGTCGGTCAGTCTTTAACAAGGTTCAGTCAGTCAGTCAGTCAGAGACATTCGCTCTTCTTGGCCAGTTCCGCTTACGCGGTCCGGCAAAAAAGAGGCGTGCCATACAGCAGACAGGTGGTTTCCTGTTACCCTTATTAAGTGTAGCTGTCCCTTTCATCTCAAGTCTTATTGCCTCCAGGAGTGGGAGCTGATGTCTAACAAAATGTATTTAGTCCCTCAACATCAGTTGGATAAACTTAAGCAACAAGGTCCTGAAACTATTAGACCAACGGCTGAAAGGGATCTGGATACGGATATGAAGGATGTATTGAACATGAAAGGAATTAAACCTTATGACAAGGCAAAGAAATACTCTCAACTCTTACAAAGGTAGTTGTCTTTGTTGAAACAAGATGAAAATAACACAGGACACTTGACCCTCTCCCTATTAAAAACGGAGGCTACAGAACCTCTTGTTCCAGGGAGCTTACAGGATCATGCCATAGATGAGGATGCTGTTATTTGTGACATGCTTGAGCATACTCCAACACATCGCTGAAAAATTGTTATATACATGATGAATAAAATAAAGGGATCAAAAGGAAGAGCTGGCTGGAATGACAAAGGTGAATTAATCAGTAATGGTAAAAGTTTAAGAGGCTCTAATGTTCTAGAACCTCTGGGTACGCTGAATGTTTTCATGGTAATTATTTGAAGGGGGTAAAGGGCATTTCCTTTCATTAAGGCCTAAGAATGGCCTAAACGAACGACTGGAGATACAGAAACATTTTCACAAACAGCCAGGCACTCAGCACTTTTAAACTAAAATCTCCTTCGGCTGCAGCCATCAGACAAAATTCATCTTTTGCTCTTGATAACTTGATTCTTAAATCAACGGCATTTAGGAGTAAACACTCTTGAAAGAAAATTTCATGATGTATTGCTCCCAAAAGTTCCACCCTTTGGGAATTTCTAGTGTAGCCAGATCGAGCTACACTAGAAATGACTGCCCTGTAGGGGTAGGTAGAGCTGCTTTGACTGATGAGTCTTGTAAAAAGATGTTGGCCAGAGGATAATTAATGAGAGCCACCTTGGCATCAGCTGGAATATTGCCGCCATCTTTCTTGGTCACTTTGATGCTGACGTGTAGCAGAGTGTTATTCAGGTCCAAATATTGCTCACCGTGACCGGGGATAAAAAATTATATTAGGCTGTTCTCTGTAAGGGCCGAGATCGGCATGATCTCAACATAATTTGCACTATCTATAGAAAATTTAGTCTCTGTAAGGGCCGAAAAAAGGTCGAGCTCCTTTTTCATTGCTTCTGCTGACATTCGATGTAAAAGAGCCATTTTTAGAAAATACTTCCACGTATTCCTTTTGCAGAACTCCTACCTTTCCACCACTTTTGACTTGCTGATTTTATTTAACCGTTGACCTTGGCTTTTTAGGGGGAGGCATCCGCACACCAGGGGGTCATCATGAGTCCACCGGATCCTCTTTGTTCTTCAGGATCTGATGCTGTGTGTTTGCTCATTACATTTGATATGACTTCGCCTACTATATTTTTAACGGCATTTTTCAAATGTGGCTTGGCGATGCTAAAGCCTCTCTTCATGAATGGTATCACCATTCTAAACAGATTACGATACACTGCCCACCCCTGAACCATACATAGTCGGGGTGCCATAATAACCCGGGAGTCCATTTCCTACTTGATCAACGTAATAAGATATGTACCGGTTAGGATCAAGATGCGGATTGTGTAACATCTTTAAATATGTAAAGAAGATTGGACCGGTCGAAAGGGGAGTTTAACAGTCACTTTACCCCAATCGAACACTATATTTTTATTCTGATCCGTCTTAATCTCAATCTGTAGGTTTTCAATATACTTCTTGGTTACCGGTACATAGTGTGGCCGCGCATAATTAATTGTGATAGTATCTCTGTCTGTTCGCTCTATATGAACTGTCCGTAGGAGTGTTATAAAATCCGGCATGTATGTCTACAGGCAAAGGGTTCAAATTATCTTTTGTTTCCAGCCATCTGTCAGGGCACATACCTAATATGTAAGATTAACTGCCTCGAGTCTAGATAGCTGACTGGCTTTCATCGCTCACAATTTTTACTTTCTTTTGAATGTCATCATAACCTAAAAACACATTCTTAATCTTCTCATTTAAGGCCTGGTTCATCCCATAGACAACCGCTTCTATGTTTTTATAGTAACCGGTTTTGAGTCTGATAGCTGCGGGAGGTTTGGAGTCGATTGTGTAGAAAAACTCAAAATCATTTTTCATGATAATTGTCCAGCTATGCGGGTATACAATCTCGACGAGGCCTACCTTCCAGCTCCCCTGTAGCTCTATCAGTTTGGCAATTTGTTGTGAAATTAGAACTTTTGTTATTTGGGTATATTTCGGCTGAGGCATTGCTGAGTAAGTCAGATAAAAACCTGAGGTTTCCATGATTGTTGAAATCACTTGTGAACAACTCGCCCCAGTGGTAGTTATTTTATCCTGTTGCGTCCAATACTCCTGACTCTAGGACCCAGTTGTTGAACTTTTCCGGACAGTTTTTCCACCTGACCACTACGTGTGTTTCTCCTTTTACTTTCTTTCGTTTCAAAATCTCATCTACATGAAAAACTTTGTCTTTAGTTGTCTTCACTTTTTGAAGCTCTTGTTCATGAAAGGTACCCTCGATAGACTCTCCATCATAATCGCTTAGCTTATAAACAGGCAGTATACGTGGTGCACATTCTGTCACTGTAAATAATTTGTCACAGTAACCTCGTTGATATTTCATATCAAAAACACCTCGCAACTTTGAGACACGAAAAATATTGCCTTTTTTGAATTTAAAAACAATGTCTTTCTTTTTATGAAGGGGAAACCAACTGTAAAGATTTTTAAACACTTCAAGTGTGTTCTCGGATGTTACTTGTGACGGTGTCATACGTATGCTTGTGATAGCTGTTGTTATATCTTTTTACCGGGTCTTGAATCACATTGACATATCGATGTGTGTTATGAGCTGTAAAATATCGCCACATCCTTTCCTTCAAAGTTCTGTTATAACGTTCAATAACGGACGCTTTTAAATCTGACCCTGTGGCAAAATGTAAGATGTTGTGATCGTTCATCAGTTTTTTAAACGTACGATTAAAAAACTCCTTTCCAGAGTCCATTTGCACTTTCTTGGGAATCCCACTCTCTTTCAAAATAGATGCAAAGGCTGCTACTGGTCCATCACTTATACTACTTCCTGTTTCTTGCGCAATAGCTCTCTGAAGTCACTCCTTCCCTCCAAAAGATCCCGGGTGAGGGATTAAAATATGTTTTTCATTAGCAGCTCCATCCTCCTAATTCTCATTATTATGGCTATTCAAAAGTATGCATCAGACACTTATAGAAACGGTTGAAAATGTATTTAAAATCGGTTTACATGCTTACAATATCAATCAAGAGTTTAAAATCAGTTTAATAATAATTAATGACTTTGAATACTTTGATTACATTTACAGGCTTATGGCTCTGTATTTTTAAAACACACACATCGATTATATAGGCATACAAACAAATTAGATGATACACATTACATGTCATCGGTGGTTCAAAGAAAAACGGTAAAACTTTAGACAAATATTTTTCTAACGGTCCATCTACTTCTTGCGATATCAATGTTACCCATGTTTGAGTCATATGGACACGATCCATGATTTCCTCCATTCTTTGCGCACGTTCAACATTAACTAAAGTTTGGGATGTGTGGAGTGAAGAATCATTTACTTTCCTTTCAATACTTTTCATCATAAGATCTGTAACATTTCTCAAAAGAAATTTTTTAGTTATTCTCTCAAATAACCTACATAAACAGTTACCCATTATAGCAATTAAGGGTTTCAGGAAACAGATTTTAGACAGCCTGAGTGGGAGACAGATCTTCAGGTATGTTATGCCAGAAAATCACAACTTCATCACAAATCACAAATTGAGTTTTTTATTTTTTATTTTTCCCCCTCAAAAATTTCAGTTTGTTTATCAATTGAATTGTTCATGTTATAGGTCACATTAAAGGTGGAAAAAGTTCTGACATGATTTATCTTTGTCTCATTCAAGAACCTGGCATTTTAACAGGGGTATGTAGACTTTTTATATCCACTGTATATCCCATTCCTTGTCTCGGGCATCTTCATCAAGCAATGGTATAAACGATGTTTTAGGACTGCGCGTAATAGGCAGATAGGAGAGAGGTCTTTTCCGAGGTTGTGATATAATGCGGGGGTTAGGTCTCCCAGCGGAGTCCTCTGGAATCAAAGAAACCATGGTTCTTTGAAACGGTCTACTTTAGCCCTGCCCTTTTATTGCTGCATAGATCCTTTGACAGAGGGCGTGGCTTTTTAACCAAAACTTATCATTCCTGCTTCCATATACATCTTGGTTTTAACTGGATCGTGTTCATAACTGGTATCTGCAGCAAGATATCTCCTAAGTTTAACAACGCTTTGCCATTGTTGACTTTGTATGTATAGCTCATCAATTCTCTGAAACATATCATTTTCCAGATCAACTCAAATGTTAACAGATATCCTTACCTCTGACATTTTACCAATCTTTCCGTCGTTTATGTTGCTCGTGAGGGAAGAAAGCGCAACAAAACCGAATGGAAGTCCATTTTTCCTCTGTATTTTTATTGTGTGCTGCATTGTCTCTGTGGAGCTCAGTACACCTTCCCAATCGATCTCCAAACCAGTGTTGCTAGTGTACCCTCTCATACTTCATTTCAGGACACACCACATGGTGTAATACTTCCCAGTCATTAATTTGGTACTCCATGCCACAGGTTGCGTTTATATATTCAGCTCCCATGGCTAAAATGTACAACTTCACTTAGAAGCCGGGTAATCAAACATAAAGCCGATCATTTTTTCGTCAGCTGCTTAAACGGTGGTATTTGAGTTCTATACACATTAAGAAAACGCCTCTTTGGCACATCATATATTTCTGGAACATATTTTTTTTTTCAATCCTCCTTTCTGCGGCCTATTTCGTTAGTTTGGGATGTCACAGGTGTATCACTAAGCACAGACGCCATCTTGAACTAAAAAACAAAACGAATTCAACTGCAAACTAGGGGAAGCCTACCTCTTATTTATTTGGGACTCTCAGAGAATGAACCATCGGTAACACATGCTCAACGCCCTTGCATCGCTACATCTCAAGAAACCCTACACCCTCTCCTCCCAGAGGAGGAAGCCCCAGAATCACCTGCTCTACCCCCTCCCTCCCTAACCGGCCATGAAACCCCGGAATCACCTGCTCTACCCCTCTGTTACGCATGCAGGTACCCGGTATGTGCGTTTGTGTTTTTCCCCTCTTGCCGTTTCCCCAGGTGTCTCTTATGTTCCTGACTGTGCTCGTTGGTGTTTCCCACCTGGCAGTCATGAGTGCAGCGCCTGACTGCTGAGGTCGACCAATCAGTGGACACCTGTTCCTTTTTCCACCTGTTCCTTTTTCCATTACCCAATCACATCACACATCCCTGGTTTAAAAAACCCAGTCAGTTGGTTCTCCCAGAGAGACTCTTTTGATTTACCCCACATGGACATAGACACTCTTGAGATACATACCTTTTTTGATAGACAGACACTTTGTTCATACATACATCACTTAGTTTAGCACATACATCTCACTTTGTCCTGTTTGTATTGTATGTATTGCTGTGGTGTTTTGTTTGGTGTTGTCTAGTCAATTGTTTGCTGTGTGCTGTTTAGTCCTTGTTCGACCTGTGTGTTTTTGTTTATCCCTGTGTCCCTGGGAAAAGTTTTTTTTTAGCAAGTCGCCCTTGGGCATACACAACCCATAGGAAACCTTTGTCTAAAAACACTAGTTAGACCTGAGCGGACCACCCACTGTATTTTTTTGAATTGGTTAGTGGTTAGCTAAGCGGTTCTTGAGGCAGGCAAGTTCAGTTTAGGGGTGTTTAACTATATGATTTCATTTCTTGGGTCCAACTCAGCCCCTTTTCCCTACCCCCTTTACCGTGTGTTTATAATGAACGTTTTATGTTTGACGGTAGCTTTGGTTGTCTGTGTCGTTTGTTCTCACTGTTCCTGTACACTACACCACTTTGCATGTGTTTTATGTTACGGGTCTCTGTTCCATCCACCCTAGACTACTAGAGCCACAGGGTTCGTAACACCCTCCCTCCCTAAATGAACATGAACCCAGGAAAAAACAACTGTTACGACCACGAACGTAAATTAACAAACATTAAAAATCATTTTTCATAATCCTTTTGACCTCCTCTCACATCCCACAGAATCACCTGCTCTACCCTCCCTCCCTAACCGGAGCACGAAACCCCGGAAAAAACAACTGTTACCACCCAGTCATAAATTAATAACCATCAAAAAATCATTTTCATAATCCTTTCACACAGATGCAGCTGCCAAAGGTCAAAGCAATAAATCACTCGGACTTTGGGTGTCGTATACTATATCTCTCTGTGGGTGACTAAGAAAGTGCTGCTAGATATTTCCCCCATGAATTGACACTATATATGGATTCTTTAAACTCTACTGAGTAGTTCTTAAATGTCATGTTCTACTTCACAAGGTCTAGTTTTTTGTTATAAGGCAATTTGCATAGGCCAAATTCAGGTGTAGAGTCTTGCACTGGAGGCAATGGAGAGGGTGGCTAAGAAAGTGCTGCTGTTGTAATGTACGTTAGAGATAGACAGCATAGAAGTTGGTCAATAGGGTAAGTACAGGAAAATAGTCTGGCAGGGGGCAATCGTGTCTGTATGTGTATGATCGTACAGACTTCTGACTCAACAGTAACACTCTAAGGCCATTGACAAAAACACTGACAATGGAAAACGCAGCGGTAGGACACTGCCACTATATGTTTTTTTTAATGTTTCACTAAGAGTGTGTGTGTGTGTGACAAAGATATACAGACCTACCTTCTTCTGTTGTCCAATGGACTTACATTAACCACCTTTTTACTGAGGTCATTGTTCCGCCATCTGTCAATTTATCTCTTATTCTTTAGAATCCAATTGTCAGGCACATATGAGACACATGTACACCGACAGTCGGATCAATCTGACTATGGGTTGATTTTAAGATAATTAGGGGGCCAAGCAACGAAGTTGCTGAAACCCTCGTTTGTACGTTTTATTAGGGTTTCAGCAGTTCACTGGTGAAACCCTATTGTGTTTGTTCCGGTTTATTATTATTAGGGTTTCAGCAGTTCACTGGTGAAACCCTATTGTGTTTGTTCCGGTTCATTAGGGATTCAGCAGTTCACTGGTGAAACCATATTGTTTTCGTTAGCGTTATTAGGGTTTCAGCAGTTCACTGGTGAAACCCTATTGTGTTTGTTCCGGTTCATTATTATTAGGGTTTCAGCAGTTCATTGGTGAAACCCTATTGTGTTTGTTCCAGTTCATTATTAGGGTTTCAGCAGTTCACTGGTGAAACCCTATTGTGTTTGTTCCGGTTCATTATTATTATTAAGGTTTCAGCAGTTCAATAGTGAAACCCTATTGTGTTTGAAAACAGGTGTATAAGTCAAACTCCTCCCAAGGAACATATTTGCAATTGGGATCAATTTAGTCAGGCATAATATTTTTTCGGCAATACTGAATTTGTGAAAAATGCTTCAAATGCTCCTTCTATAGCACCAAATGACCGATGTTAAGTGTGATTACATTTGGTACACATAGTCAAAGAAAAAGAAAGAAAGAAAAACTGCAGTCTGGCTACTAATAGCTTAATGCTGAAACCTGCTAAATGCTGATTGCAGCTTTAATTTTTATTATTATTATTTTTCCGTCAAAAAAGGGTGTTTTTTGCAAATGCCCGTGCTTAAAGGTGCCCAAATTTTTATGGTAGCAAGGGCCAAGGGCCGCAACCTCTGGTGCAGTGGCATGCATGTCGGCCTTATGGTGGCACTATCACAAGCCTCCAAAGTCACACTTTTTGCAAGCTCACCACACCCACCCCTTGTGACCTAGAGTCTTGAAAATTGGTATGTAGGTGTATCTCCACATGATGAAAATTTTTGCCATTGGGAGCCATAAAGTCCACCGTGATGGATTTTCCGCACTTTTGGATTTTTTGAAAAACACAAAAAAATTAACTCCTCTGGCAGCAAATGTCCGATCTTCACGTACTTTGATATTTGGCATCTAGGGACCAAGGTATTAAAAAGGTATATCAGCCAGGCCAGTATGTCAAAAAACATGGATGCTATTGACCAATGAACAAATGCAGGGGTGTGGTTTTGCACATTGATGCGCAAATCTCCTACAAGGATGATGGTATAATAATTCTACTTGGTACATACAGTGAGGGAAAAAAGTATTTGATCCCCTGCTGATTTTGTACGTTTGCCTAATGACAAAGAAATGATCAGTCTATAATTTTAATGGTAGGTTTATTTGAACAGTGAGAGACTGAATAACAACAAAAAAATCCAGAAAAACTCATGTCAAAAATGTTATAAATTGATTTGCATTTTAATTAGTGAAATAAGTATTTGATCCCCTCTTGATCAGAAAGATTTCTGGCTCCCAGGTGTCTTTTATACAGGTAACGAGCTGAGATTAGGGAGTGCTCCTAATCTCAGCTTGTTACCTGTATAAAAGACACCTGTCCACAGAAGCAATCAATCAATCAGATTCCAAACTCTCCACCATGGCCAAGACCAAAGAGCTGTCCAAGGATGTCAGGGACAAGATTGTAGACATACACAAGGCTGGAATGGGCTACAAGACCATCGCCAAGCAGCTTGGTGAGAAGGTGACAACAGTTGGTGCGATTATTCGCAAATGGAAGAAACACAAAAGAACTGTCAATCTCTCTCGGTCTGGGGCTCCATGCAAGATCTCACCTCGTGGAGTTGCAATGATCATAAGAATGGTGAGGAATCAGCCCAGAACTACACGGGAGGATCTTGTCAATGATCTCAAGGCAGCTGGGATCATAGTCACCAAGAAAACAATTGGTAACACACTACGCCGTGAAGGGCTGAAATCCTGCAGTGCCCACAAGGTCCCCCTGCTCAAGAAAGCACATGTACAGGCCCGTCTGAAGTTTGCCAATGAACATCTGAATGAATCAGAGGAGAACCGGGTGAATGTGTTGAGGCCAGATGAGACCAAAATCGAGCTATTTGGCATCAACGCAACTCACCATGTTTGGAGGAGGAGGAATGCTGCCTATGACCCCAAGAACACCATCCCCACCGTCAAACATGGAGGTGGAAACATTATGCTTTGGGGGTGTTTTTCTGCTAAGGGGATAGGACAACTTCACCGCATCAAAGGGATGATGGACGGGGTCATGTACCGTCAAATCTTGGGTGAGAACCTCCTTCCCTCAGCCAGGGCATTGAAAATGCATCGTGGATGGGTATTCCAGCATGACAATGACCCAAAACACACGGCCAAGGCAACCAAGGAGTGGCTCAAGAAGAAGCACATTAAGGTCCTGGAGTGGCCTAGCCAGTCTCCAGACCTTAATCCCATAGAAAATCTGTGGAGGGATAAAAGGTTCGAGTTGCCGAACGTCAGCCTCGAAACCTTAATGACTTGGACGAAAATCCCTCCTGAGGTGTGTGCAAACCTGGTGGCAAACTACAAGAAACGTCTGACCTCTGTGATTGCCAACAAGGGTTTTGCCAGTCATATTTTGCAGAGGGGTCGAATACTTATTTCATTCATTAAAATGCATATCAATTTATAACATTTTTGACATGCATTGTTCTGGATATTTTTGTTGTTATTCTGTCTCTCACTGTTCAAATAAACCTACCATTAAAATTATAGACTGATCATTTCTTTGTCAGTGGGCAAACGTACAAAATCAGCTGTGGATGAAATAATTTTTTCCCTCACTGTAATTATTAAATTAAATTCATACAGAACTTGCTTCAGATACTGATATAGACTAAATTGACTATTTGCCTTGTTTCTTGGTTAGGCAATTGCTGGAATACTGGGTAGATTACAGATTACTCTGTTTTCTATGTACACCACTAGGAGATAGACCAGGATATGAGCCGCGAATAACCGGTGCCCACTAACTGTTGATCATCTTATAGCTGGTCTACAGACACCTTTGGAGGTGCAACAGGCAATAATGTCCAGCAGAGTAGATAGCAATTACATAAATACTTATGAGAATGATAAGCATGGCATACTGAAGTTTTGTCTACACACTCAAAAATGGAGTTACAACACAAGAACAGTTTTGTACTTATATGTACACTTTTGAAGAATGTTCCTTCAAAGGTACAATTTTGGGCTTTATGGGGACAGAAGAGCACCTTTTCACTAACAGAAATGGTACAAAGTGAATTTAAACGAAAGAAAGAACACTAAAGGGTACACAATTGTCTCTCAAAAAGGTACCCCCGCAGCGACAAACATTTGTACCCTTTTAAGTACACACCGGTACTTATATTTTTGAGTGTGTATAGAAGTTCTCTGCATCCCATTGCTGGCATGCCTCTCAAGTTAGCAATGTAGATGCCTATTTGGGAGACCAGATGTGGCACAAGTGTCCTGAACATTGCGCTGTCTTTTGGATGGGATGTTATATGGGGATCCTGACTGGTCACTACAGATCCCATGGCACTGATAGTATGAGTATGGGTTTTAAACCATGTCATGGCAAAATATCAAATATGGGCCTCATAACAACATTGGTATCTAATCATCCCCAGTCTCCAATTGGCTTATTCAAACCCTCCCCTTCTATTGTAACTATTCTCCCAGGTCATTTTTCTAAATAGGAATGCGTTCTCAGTAAATTTACCAGGTAAAATAGCAGATTAAATAACAATCTACTTGGCTAATGAAAAACTCTTCCGTTCATGTGTAGTAATTATTCTATGTCTCTTTATTGTTCCTGTCCATCCCATCAGTGACCATATCTGTCTGTTTATTCAGAGCTCGGATGCTGCAGACTATCACATAGGGATGGGACGATAGACGATTTTACTACTAATCATGATGGAAAATACTCACGATTATGAAATCGTGGAGAAATTCCATAATCGGGACAATCGTAAATCGGGATAATCCTCACATGAGTGACTTCAAAATGTCCTGCCAGTTGCTGAAGTTTCCCTGACTGCTTGTTTTATTTTACAAGTGGAGCGCACATTTCACGTAGTACTACGCCACTAAACATCCTCTGCAATGTATGGTCAATGGAGCCGAATGGCTCCATCTATCTTAAATAGAAGAATATTGTCAATTACAATAAAAATCGAAATTAAATTCTTACATGTCGTTATGAGTTGGGATTGTATTGTAATGATATAAAGAATAAACTAGTTTTACAATTCCTTTACAACAGTAGGAGTCTAACCACTACACTTAGTAGTCTCCAAAAAAAGCCTCTGATCACGTCTCCACTTCGCGCTATATGCAAATACCTGTCCATTCCATTACCACAGAAAATAAGCTGTTGAAACAATGTTGAGCTCAAACAAACCAATGATATCCTAGAAGAGATGCAGCTACAATGCATGCAGAAAAAAATTATTAACAAACTGCAAATAGGATATACATTATACACATCTCTCGATTTTCTGAATATAATTTTGTTTATATTGTAGGTTAATTGCTAACGCTTTCCGACTGAAAGTGACAGGAGAAGACAAATAGAATATCATTTGCGCGGGCCAAAATAACTTTGACTATCTACATGATCTGCACAATACATGATGCGCACAACATAACCGTGAGCTGTTATAATGAATTATAAAGTTATTATGAAGAATCGACACATCAAAAAGGCCTATTGTTAGCTAATAACGCACATAAAATACGCACGGAAGTTCATGCAGCCACAGGTCAGTACCGGTAAGAAATTAAACCTGTTTTCACCTCTGATCCGCAGAGGACTGACTTGAAAAAGCTCTTGCCACTCACCGAAGTGTTCCTGACCACTTGTTTTATTTGACTGGTGGAGCGCATATCTCACTAATTGTATTGTATAGATTTTACAAAAAAAAAAAAAAACTTTCTCCAAAATCTCCACTGCAAGAATGCAATCTTAAATTACGAAAATACCCATTATTTCCATCAGCCTCTTATCGGTCTCTTCCCGGAGGTTGCGCTATAATAAACATCTTAGAACCACTTGAATGTGCTTCACTGTCCGCCAAGAAAGTGTCCTAAGGTCGAGGTCTTCGTGGGATCACGAAATATATATCCCTGCCGAACTGTATCCGTGACATTTTTATCCCATACCCAAAACATCCGTCTTATTTGTTGTAAAATCAATACCCAATGATATCTAAAGTCGGCAATATCCAATCAGAAATATGCCAGGGATGAGGGATAATCAGATCTTAATTTTTGTCGGATATTTAGGATACCAGACAGAAATGTGTCCGAAATACAAAAAGGCTGCATTAAGTCCGCTAAATTGTTTTAACCTGTCTTGCAGTGGCCATTGATGTGGCGCCTGCATTTTATATTATAGCTGGGCCAGTCTCAGATTTCTCACAAACTAGAATTTAGTATTTTCATAAAGACATTCCTATTTTAAAATGTAGAGCCAAGAAGAGAGTGTGTATTATAAACGTATCTCGCTCACCCTCTAATGTGTGCATTTTCATTTATTTGTTGAATAGGAGCTGGAGCACGAATTAGGCCTACCTGGCCTGTGTACATGTGTAGGCTATAAAGGTGTGTGGGGGGTGTCTGATAGTAGACTAATTAAAATGAACGTCCCTCAAGAGTTACGGTGCTTCTATATTATTATCACCTCACACACAAAGTCAACAGTGTTTTAGGCTATTCATTGCGATGGAGAATGATACAAAGAATAAACTAGTTTTCCAAAAATTCCTTTACAACAGTAGGCTAGTCTAACCATTACACTTAGTAGCTTACAAAAGACTCCGATCACGTCTCCACTTCCTGCTATATGCAAATCCCTGTCCATTCCATTACCGCGGAAAATAAGCTGTTGAAACAATGCTGAGCTCATACAAACCAATTATATTTATCCTAGAAGACATGCAGTTACGAGAGATGCATGCAGAAAAAAACAGTTAAACTGCAAATTGTAGAAAATATGAATAGGATATACATTATGATACATATAACTCTTTCTAATTATAATTTTGTTTATATTGTAGGCTAATTGTTAACGCTTTCCTACTGAAAATGACAAGAGAAGAAAATTGACCATCATTTTCGCGGGCCATAATAACATTGTGGATCTGCGTGATCTGCACAATACATGATGCGCACAACATAACAGGGGGCTGTTATAATGAATTATAAAGTTATTTTAAAGAATCAACACATCAAATTGACCTACACTTAGCTAATAAGGCACATAAAATGCGCACGGAAGTGCTACACCCACTGGTCAGTACCGGTAAGAAATGAAATCTATTTTCACCCCTGATCCTCCGATAAGTGACTTGATAAATCTCTTGCCAGTCACCGAAGTGTTCCTGACTACTTGTTTTATTTAACTGGTGGAGCACATATCTCTCTCTTTTTTCTTTTTTTTAGATTAGATTCAACTTCGTCATTGAACAAGTACAAGTACAGTACAACGAAATGCAGTTAGCATCTAACAAGAAGTGCGAATAGCAGAGGGCAGAAAATGTACATGTATTAAGTATAATATATGTTACAGATGTGCAATGTATAAATGGGCAATGAAGGCAAATGCAGTACAAATGGCAATTCTAAATGCCACTAAACATCCTCTGCAATGTATTGTCAATGAAGCTGGCAACCATATACATTTAGAGACTTACATGTTATTATAGTATTAATTATTAAAAACCTTCTTAGATATTATTTTATTGTAATGGCTTTTTAAATGCACAAAAACAATATTTTTGTAATGGAAGAATATCCGATCAGCCGTTTTGACCTAGAAACCAGAGTTGTTACTGAGATTATTATAAATCGTTAAAAAATCGTAAATCGGGATAATAAATGATACTTTAGATTGTTATAAAATCGTCCATCGGGATAATTTTGGCCAGGATAATCATGGCATGAAATTCTCATATCGTCCCACCCCTACTATCAACAATAGGCTACCGGGCCTAAAAGGAGTTCATATCTTTGGGGTGGTGTAAACTATGGATGCATCTACGAAACATGATCTCTGCTCACATCAAGTCACAAAGGGTAACTGAGCAGTAGCCTTTCATTTAGTGTTGGGCTGGTAACCGAAATGTTGCCATTTCAAAGTCCCCAGCTGAAAGTTCTTAGTATACCCTAGAGCAAGGCCTAAACTTTATTGCTCCTGTTGGTCTCTCTGGCTCAGAGCACCTGCTAACTGACCAAAATTTAAACATTTGTGGATGGAGAGGTGATCGGAATATGTAGGCTATGACAGCTAGCTGCTTGGGGAAAAATTTTGTTAAAGCTCTGAACTACCCAATTTGAAATTCTAGGGCTAGACATTTTTACCTGCGCATTTCTGATTGTTGATTTCTTTCTTTGGGAATGTTAGTGAGTGTTCTCCTCTAATTGGATCAGGTGTGCGAGCTGTTGAGTATTTTAAATACATAGAATAACTGGGAGTTCCAGAGGCGTTTTGACAACCAAAAAATCCACCCGCCATGTAATCTCCAGTCCAGAATCCAAATCACTAGAACATTTTATTTCGTGCTGACTTTCTATTAGTCCTAGACACATGAGGGTGTAGAAGGAAACACACTAGATACCTTGAGGGAACGGAGGACCAGGCCACTTTCAGGGCATGTCCTCCTGAGTCAGTTTACTGCTTCCAGTACCTCTATAGTTCCATCCAACTTTTTCATCCTCTTTATGTTACGAGAAATGTTTTTCCAGTCTGGATGCATCTTGTCCCGTAGTTGGATACAGCTTTGACATACTGTATACAGACTCAGTAGCTACCATGGGTCTTATAGTCTGTTTGTTTGACATGCATTTAATGTGTCTCCATATTTAATAAACATTTTTGAATTAACTTTTTGTTGGTCAGAGTTACGAACCCTGTGGCTCTAGCAGTCTAGGGTGGATGGTACAGAGACCCTTCATCTTCATCTTCATCCGCTTATCCGGTATCGGGTCGCGGGGGCAGCAGCTCCAGCAGGGGACCCCAAACTTCCCTTTCCCGAGCGACATTTGCCAGCTCTGACTGGGGGATCCCGAGGCGTTCCCAGGCCAGTGTCGAAATATAATCTCTCCACCTAGTCCTGGGCCTACCCCGAGGTCTCCTCCCAGCTGGA
>JACXGI010015844.1:0-16832 GCA_016801175.1 Esox masquinongy | reverse complement strand
AAATGTCTTGCGACATTTGACTTTTTGTTGTTTCTTAGTTTCTCATTACATATTAAGCATACTGGTAAACCAGTCTCGTCAACAGTGAAAGCAAATGAATCTGTCCACGTACCATTGAACGTTCTGTTTTCTTCAGACACTTTTCTCTTCTTAGAATTCTCCATAGTTGTCCTACCTGGGATTCGAAAAGTTCAAGAAACATTGGCGGTTGTGACTCATAGTAACAGCGTAACAGCGACATAACATTTTTTAACACGTTTTATTTAGATGTTACAAGATCACCATAATCTTCAAATTTAGAATTACATTTTAAAAACGAACAAACTAAAATAAAATACATTTTAATTAAATACTCATTAATTATTTTCAAAAGCCACAGGGAGCCGCATCAGAGGGATGAAAGAGCCGCATGCGGCTCCGGAGCCGCGGGTTGCCGACCCCTGTCAGTTTGGAGCATGTTGGGGGGCTGAGTGACGTAATCGCCTATAATTAAATGTCTAATTTTAAAAACACCGATGCAGCACAAATGAAACTTAACTGTACAAACCTGCACAAACGGAGCACAAACAAATGGGACTATTTTGGTTGAATTTGGAGCATGTTGGGGGGCTGAGTGACCTCAGAATGACCTATAAAATATGTTTTAATATTTATAAAATGATAGCGGCACAAACTAAAATTTTAACAGCACAAATGAAGCACAAATGAAGCACAAACGAAGAACAAACGATTGAGTCTATTTTGCTTTGGGTGTGGGGCCAACTTCATGCAGGTCGTTTTTTTCTATGGAATATTATGTAGTTGCATAACCCAGAAGCTGTTCCGGTTATGCTGCTTTTGAATATTGTTAGATTTTTTCTAACACATCTATGTAACTTTGCTCACTTTTAAAAGTCAGGGTCGCTTACCTTATAAAACTGTGTTCAGCTATGTCCAAACGTTTCTCCCTCAATCAGTACTACTAGAGTACACCTAGGCTACTACCACTGCATACTGTAGGCCTATGGGTGAGTTTACCTCTGTGTATTTTAGCTTAGTATTTCTCCAGTTCTTTGCCATTTTCGTTAAAAGGGAAATGGGAATTCTCATCTTAGTCATTTGTTTTAATGCTGTAGCCCAAAGGTTTTCAATGTGTGGTCCCATGCCTCCAAAATGAGTAGTCCAATATGAATAGGAAAGCAGTCATATGCCATATTGTCATTTATAACAACTCAGTGTTAAGATCAAGTCTCACGTTTGTATATTAATGAATTCATATCTTATAAATTACTGGAAATTTTCCTTAGATAATATCACAGAAAGAGCTGCTTTCCAGAGTGGTAGCAAAATACCGAAAACGGGAGCTATTGTTTAAGATATTCTTTGAAAACTTTGAAACACTTTGCAAGAATACTTAACAGAAGGTATGTCTGGACAGAGATTCTTGTTGTAAACAACCATTGTTGTAAAAACAGAAAAATCTAAGCTGAGAGTTTAATTTTGTACGGAGCAAGAATTAAGCCCGAGGTCCATGTAGATACTATAATCAGGAATGTGTATCGATAATAAGGCAGATGCACGTTCAGAACGCCATTAATGACCAACCAAACGCGCGCTCAGAACGCTTGTAATGACCGACGACCAAACGCGCGTTCAGAACGCCAATAATGACCAATCAAACGCGCGTTCAGAACGCCTGTAATGACCGACCAAACACGCGTTCAGAACGCCTGTAATGACCAACCAAACATGCGTTATTTAATAAAATATATGGAGTTAAAACAATGTAAGTCGCCGATATTTTGCCACAATTAAAGGCGTTCTGAACGCGCGTTTGGGTGGCCATTACAGGCGTTCTGAACGCGTGTTTGATGTGCCATTACAGGCGTTCTGGACGCGTGTTTGATGTCATTACAGGCGTTCTGAACGCGTGTTTGGTGGTATACTTTACGCATGTCAAAAGCACGTGAAAAACGGCCATAACAAGCGTTTTCTTCGCCAGTAAATGCACTATAGACGTTCTCAGTAACTATTTACACGTTTTCAACGCATGTTTAGAGAAAAAACAGGCGAAAATACCGCTTATAAATGACACCCATACACTCGTTTTCAACGGCATAAAAGCAAAACGCCCTTTCAGAATAAGACGATGTGAACCCTTTGGCTTTCCATACCTGTCGGCGTGTACATGCCTGAGTGTGCGTGCCAGCGTCTGCCTGTATGTATGTGTGGGTGTGTGTGTATGCGTGTGTCTGTTTACTATATTTTTTTGTCGATTAAAATTGAAGGCAACAAAACAATGAAATTGCACATATGGAATCATGTTGCAACCAAAAATGTGTTAAATAGATCAAAATAAATTTCATATTGTAGATTTTGCAAGTAGCCATGTTTTGCCTTGATGACATCTTTGCAGACTCTGCATTCTCTCAACCAGCTTCATGAGGTAGTCACCTGGAATGAATTTCAATTAACAGGTGTGACTTAATATGTTAATTTGTAGGATTTCTTTCCTTGATGTGTCAGGGTGGGTATACAGTGTTTCAAGCTAGGGTTGGTATACAAGACAATCATTGTCTACTGTAGTAGTCCATATTATGACAAGAAATGACAGTCCATCATTACTTTAGGACATGAAGGTCAGTCAATCCGGAATTCAAGACCATTGAACGTTTCTTCAAGTGCAGTTGAAAAAACCCTCAAACGCTATGACTTAACTGGCTTTCAAGAGGACCGCCATAAGAATGGAAGACCCAGTTCATTAGAGTTACCAGTGTCAGAAATTGGCAATTTACTGCATCTCAGATTGCAGCCCAAATAAATGCTTCACAGAGTTCAAGATACAGACACATCTCAACATCTACTGTTGACAGGAGAGTGCATACGTCAGGCCTTTATGGTTGAGTTGCTGCATAGAAACCACTAGTGAAGAACACCAATAATAATAAGAGACTTGCTTGGACCAAGAAACGTGCGAAATGGACATTAAACCTGTGGATATCTGTCCTTTGGTCTGATGAGTCCAAATTTGAGATTTTCTGTTCCAACCGCTGTGTCTTTGTAAAATATAAATGTATGTTGATTTGTTTAACACTTTTTTGAATATTACATGATTCCATATGTGTTATTTTTGATGTCTTGATTATTTTTCTAGTACATGGAAACTAGTAAAATATAAGGAAATACCCTTCAATTTGTGGGTTGTCCAAACTTGACTGCATTTACATTTTACATTTTACTTATTTCGCAGACGCTTTCTGGAGTGACTTACAACTGCGTTCTTGTTAAGGTGTCTTGGAAAAACAACATCTGACAAACATAATAAGTACTTTTTCCTTTACCGAAGCCATTAGTTGGTAGACTGGTACTGTATGGGTGTGCAGGTATGTGCACGATGTGTTTTTGTTTGACATTAATACAGTCTCTTTTTACAGTACTCGCTGCCACTTCAGCTGATTAACAACACGGTTATGACCCAGTGGATGGAGATCCTCAGAGCTGTCATGGACAGAGATGTCCCGCCAGTAGGTATTCCTTCATTTTGTGAAGCTGTTGTTTGTCTGCTAATTCTATCATGTTTTCTTAGTGAATGGGAATAGTGAAAAGGTTGTCTGTGTGTGTCTGCTTGCTAGGAGACGTTGGAGGTGGACGAGGACGACCGTCCTGAGTTGGTGTGGTGGAAGTGTAAGAAGTGGGCCTTACGCATTACCACAAGGCTGTTTGAGAGGTCAGGGGGCGCCAGCAGTGTATTTATGTGTTGATGAAATTTAGGGTGTTCCCGTGTATATTATTATTTAGTATATTGTTATTTCTGACTGTGGTCCACAGTGTGTATCTAAATTATTTGGATCATGATCTTAGCCTTTTCTTCACCGCTCTTGTTTTGTAGGTATGGAAGCCCAGGCAACGTTACAAAAGAGTACTTTGAGTTTGCTGATTTTTTCTTGAAGACGTACGCTGTGGGCATCCAGCAGGTACAACTTCATCTAACTCTAGTAGACTCTAAGCCTAAACGCATTCACTCAGTAGGCAATTTAGATTGTACACCACCCAGTTCATGATAATGGATCGCTACCATCGATCGTGAGTTACGTGGCCCTTTGCTTGCTATTTACAGCAGGCAGACCTGCATCAAGGCGTTCAATCACTGTTCAGTTTAATGATAATCTGTACCCGGCACGCCTGTTCTAGGATCACAGAAATAGTCGCCCTCCTAGGCTTTTCACGACCATGTCAAATGTTCATGGAAAATGATGTGGCAATCAAAAAACAACATAGTAAGCTGCATTTTTGTAGGACAAAATGGTTTGCTGATGACAGATATCCAAGGAGAAGAACAAAAATCAGATAAAAATACATATATGACGGCAAAGTCAAGGGTCTGTAGAACAGCATCTCTAAACAAACATGGACGGTCTTTGTCAAGGATGGGCATTTGCTATTATGTAAAAACTGGAAGGTGGCTCCAGTTGGCACGCGTTTACCAACACTGTTTATTGATTAGTGGAAAAATGTTGCCTTGTCACAATACTTCAACCCTACAGACCATCTTCAGGACGAAATGGAATGTGCTGTTCACCGCATGAATGATCAACATCAGTGTTTTAACCTTCTGTAATCTGGGCCCCAAAGAATTTAGGCTATTCTAAAGGAGAAACAGTTTTAAATAATCTAGCAGACACCCCTATTCAAAACAACTTACTGTAGTTGATTTAAATGTTTTATTTCGAGTCCAAAGTTACAGTAGTAGATTTTCACTTGTCCTTTTATGTCCCATCTGGTACTAAATGGGTGTACCTAATAAACTGGCCACTGATTGTAGATTTGGATTTGTTTGTGTTTGCATCAACAGATGTAGACATTTGCATATGTGCTTCTGTGTGGGTAGCAAGGATAGCAGTCTCTATCTTCAAAAAACATCTGAAAACCTTTTCATTGAGTACCTGAAATAGTTCCGCTGCCACCACCTCTGGCTGTTGTTCTTTTTTAACCTTTTTTAATTTTGTGTAGTTTCAACCCATACAGTCTGAAAATATCACTGACTCTGGGCGGTCTCCTTCAGGTCCTGTTGAAAGTGGTGGACCAGCACAGACAGAAGCAGTATGTCACGCCACATGTCCTCCAGAAGTCTCTGAATTACCTGAACCAGGGTCTGTCTCACTCTCTCACCTGGAAGCACATGAAGCCTCACATGCAGGTGAGTATGCACGCTCACCCTCACTCCCTTAACTACATGTACCAGTGTCGCTGTGAGCACCTGTACCTATGTGACTTAATTATAATGATTTGTATTTTGTGCTTTTCCACCCAAACTGTGCTATTTATAAAATTACATATTAGTGCACCTGTGTTTTGAATGTGTTATACAGTGACATTATGCCTGTGACAATTCATTCACTGGACCAGGTCAAATATTTATTGACCTGGACCTGGTCCATCGTTGTCAGTCCTATTCAGTCTGAATTAAAATTGTACCTGATTTGCAGACTTTATTCTTTGAATTGTTTTTCTCATGCACCTGATATGTTCAATGTATTTATGACAAACTTTGTTTATTTTTAAATGAGTGGTTTTATGTACAGCAAATGCAAAAATAAAGAAAACATTTCGTTCAATAATTTTGCCATTTAGGTTCTTTGCTGATATTATTACTGTAATACTTCTGAATAGTGTTACCCTTCTGAAATCTAAAGTATATCAAGCTATAGTCATGCAGTGATGTGAATTTGTGTATTGTGTTCTCAGACCATCAGCCAAGAAGTGATCTTTCCGCTCATGTGTTACAAAGACGAGGATGAGAAACTATGGCAGGAGGATCCATATGAGTACATCCGCATGAAGTTTAGTGAGTACAGCAACATATTTTTTTTCTTACAAATATTCCCTTTGTAAAAACAATTTTACCTTCCACTATTGATTTTGAGTTTTAATGTTTTAAAGTACATTTCAGGGTATGATTCTTTTTAAACTCAGTAATATGAGTGAGTTGGTCAGGGATTGGGCTACTTACGCAATGTTTCTGTTAGTATTTTTGGAGTTAGTATGACATCTTCTGGTCAGTGTGTAATATAGTGTGATATGGAATCTGGTGTAGCCTTTCACCAAATGCTTTCTTCTCTTCCAGATGTATATGATGACCATGCTCTACCCGCCACCGCTGCCCAGATACTCCTGTGTAAAGCAGCCCGTAAGAGGAAGGAGGTGAGTGGAGAACCTAAATAGAAACCACACTAGAACCAAATAAAAATCCAAAGCATAAAAAAAAAATCTAAAAACCATGCATTCCTTGTTTTCTTTCCTTTAATGATAAGGCGTTAATCACTGCACTGTCCCTCCTTGCACTTTTCAGGTGCTTCCCCAGATGATGGAGTTCTGTCACCAGATTCTGATGCAGCCCTCTACTGACCCCCGCAGGAAAGATGGCGCGCTGCACGTCATTGGCTCGCTAGCTGAACTGTTACTGAAGGTCAGCAGTGTGTGTTTCTGTTACTGTCGGCCCCTCTGTGTGTCATTCTCTCTTAGTAAATGCCATTCTTGATTTATTGCCAGTTTACTGTGTCTGTGACTGTCCTCTCCTTTGTTCTTGTCCTTCCATAGAAGCAGGTGTACAGGGAGCAGATGGAGATGATGTTACAGAACTATGTGTTCCCTCTACTCAACTCCCCTCTCGGATACCTCCGGGCTAGGGTGAGCCACCCCCTTCACTTGCCTGTTCCTTCCAAACTCACTTCTCATACCCACTTTGTTACTTCAGGCTCTCAATAACAGAACTTCAACTCGTTCTTGCAGAGCTGATTTTGAGTTGCCTTACTTTGTTTTTAGAACAGGTATGTGCAAGATTTTGTATGTTTGGAAAAACTGCTTTAAAATGGCTCCTTCGTTTATATTCACAGTCCTGTTGGATGGTACATTCCATAAATGTGAGTGAGATTGGCATGTCGGTCATGATCGTTTAACATAATAAACATACTATTTTGGCATTGCCTTTACTTTCCTTTATCTTCAATCTTGGCTCTTATTTACGGTCCACTTTACCCAGGTGAAAGTGTTGGGGTGTAACACTGCACCTCTTGATGACTGTATTATACAGAATGTGGACAGGCTCCAACCTGGTAGTGATGGCCATCCACGTGGGCTATATATCAGTGAATGTGACCCTGTGTCTCACCCCTCCTCAGTCATGCTGGGTGCTGCACTCGTTCAGCCCTCTGCGTTTTCATGATGAGCTGGTCCTGAGGAATGCAGTGGAGCTGGTCAAACAGGATCTCATCACGGACAAGGAGATGCCGGTCAAGGTGGAGGCTGCAATCGCCTTGCAGACACTAGTCAGCAACCAGGAGCAAGGTGCGCATGCTCAAAAACACACACACACACATACTTCAAGGAGATTAATAAAATAATATATTCTTTATACACTATATGGCCAAAAGTATGTGGATACCCCTACTAATTATTGAGTTCAGGTGTTTCAGCCACACCCATTGTTCACAGGTGCATAATCCAGTACATAACTATGAAATCTCCATAAACAACTCCATATTAATACCCATGGTTTTGGAATGGGATGTCCAACAAGCTCATATACTGTATGTGTGATGGTTGGGTGTCCACATGTAGCCATATAGTGTCCACTTGTAGCCATATAGTGTATATACATTTTATGTGTTGAGTGTCAGTTACAGGTTTTACCGTTGACCTTTGATAACATCTCCAAGGATGGCTCGTGGGCTTTTTATACAAGCCAATGAGCTGTCTTTAATCACAAAATATATATGTACCACAGTCGATTGGGGTTCCCCAATTTTGTTTCCGCTGTGACAGAACTTTTTTCTTAAAATAGAACTTTGTGAAATAGCAATTATCTATCGAATTGCTTCAGTAGGGGGAAAGCAATATAACCATTTTATTCTGCTCTTCCTATGTGACAGAGTTGCGTACATGGAGAGACAGTCCAAAAATTATTTCAAGCGATTTATGGTCTTAGATAAATTTAAGATATTTTTAAGATATAATGACAAATATTTATTTGTCATTATTCCACTTTAACCTCCTCATATAGCAAATTTTATTTTATTTACACAAGTGTAATGTTTCATTAAAAAAATGTCATGAAAAATATATTGTCATTTATTTACCCAAGCCTGTTTTGGCTGTTGTGATTCTAAGTCTGATCATGTGCGGAAACATATTTAAATATACAGCCTTGATTATCTGTTTGGTCAGAAATCGCACCCTTACCTAAAAATATATTTTTTTGACTGCACTGGATCTTTTAATCTGCATGGTCTCTGTGTCTCCAGCTAAGATCTGCATCAGACCCTACATCCGGTCTGTCATGCAGGAACTGCTCCACATTGTCAAGGAGACGGAGAACGATGACCTCACTAATGTCATTCAAAAGATGATCTGCGAGTACAACCAGGAAGTGGCTGTAATAGCCGTGGACATGACCCAGAACCTGGTATGCCTTACTGACGCTGATTCATGCATATGGTCACCATAGTCAAGCACTTACTGTACATGAAAGTGGTCTGTGCCATTTCATTTTTGAGATGAAAGACATGATATGTTTCTTTTTTTTAAAAATGATCTTCAGCTTCTTCACCAATTCAGCAGTATGTGTTTTTAAAAGAGATTATCATAAATCCAAATTCCAAGGTATTTGTAGGTAGGAACAGACTATAACAGAACCATCAAAGGAAGTAATTTTGACATTATCCAGTTGTAGAGGTTCAGCTCTTGAGAATAGCATATACTTACTTTTACTTGCGTTTAGCACCATATTTAGCTCTAAGTGAATGTTGTAGTAGTTAAAAATCAGACTGCAGGACTCATAAGCAAGTGTCTGTGGGTATGCACAATGAGGTCAGTTTTTGACAAGTCAATAAATAAGGTGACACAGTTTAATTTCTCATCCAAGGCTTTGGCTATAGTATTCACAACCAATGTAGTGGTTATAGTATTATGCCCAGGTCTAAAACCAGATTAATATTTGTTTAATATGCAGTAGTTAGATTAAGAAGAATGCAAATGTGTATTGACCAATGACTCCAGACTTTTAGCAAGGCTAGACAATTTAGAGATCAATAATTATCAAGTTTGTGAGTGTCCCTAATTTAATGCGGTGGCACTTTTGCACATCTTAGGAATTACCCCAAAAATGAAAAAATTAAAATATGTTTAAGAGCACCAGAGAAAAATGGTGCAGCCCTAACCAATAGACCTGGGTCAGGTTTATCAGGCCCTGTGGCTTTCCTAGTATTTATAGCTAGTCTCAAGTACTTCCCTTTCTGTAAACAGACTCTGCATAAATATGTAATTAACTTTTTTAAAATTATTATTATTTGTGGTGGAAAGTGAAAAGTAAGGGCTTGTTTACATTACAAGAGAGAGAATAAAATGCTAGACAGACTTATCTTGGTTTGCATAATCATTTGCATAGCATTTGAATTTACACCATCATGTTCAAGAAGTCCCAAGCAGAATTGTGGCGATCACAATCATGGAATTCCGTCAATCACGGAAAAATCAAGCAATGTGCGTGCAGCTCGCACTGCACAGAAACTTGTTTCAGTTCTGACAAAATTGTTTCACTTTTGCATACCTCTGGGGAAGCTCTATCAAATGTGATGCACACTGCTTCGGAAGGTGACTTCTCGACCTATCACTGTCTGCAAGTTTACACAATAAACAAATCTAGCATCTTAAGTCTTCGATATGTCTCATCTCGAGTCTCCTTGGATATGTAGGGTGATGTAAACAAGCCCTAAGAGTCCAAATTTGGATGGCGTGTGTTTGACCTCCAGCTGTGTATGTGTTTGTGTGTTAATCCAGGCTGAGATCTTCACTAAGGTGCTACAGAGCGAGGAGTATGAAGAAAGTGAAGATAAAACAGTGATGGCTCTGGGGATCCTCAGTACCATAGACACTATACTCACTGTTATGGAGGACCACAAGGAGGTGAGAAAAACAGATATATTCCGCAGACACATTGCAGTGGCCATGTTCTGATAGATAAAATAAGATAAAAAAAAGCATTTAAGCTACACAATGCATTTTATGTCACACAAAGGACTGTAGAAGGAAGTAGCGTTGAGCTGAAAATGACAAAGTGATTGAATGGGAATTGAATGATTGAATGGGAACAATAACCCATGTCAGTTAAAAGAGGCGCAGTAAAAACAGTATTGCTGTTGCTCATGGTAAGTTTCTAAGAAACTTTTTGTAGACTTCACAATTGTGGCTTGTGTTTTTTCTGCAGTTATCTTTTGAAATTTCCTTATGACAAACTTTCATACTCAACCAAACATAGAAATATAATCCCAAGACTGTAGATCCCCTTCAAGACAGCCGTTGACAATGATTGCAGCCATAAGATTAACAATCGAATAGTCTCCAAAACCCTTCTTGTGGAATGCCCTTTTATGGCTAATAATGTATGTTTATGGTCACAATGGCACAGATGTACTGTTCTGTAGTTGTCTCACAAGTCACGTGCTGCCTGAATTGTCACATTCCTGCATGTAGCAGTAAAATAAATAGTTCAGAAATAATGAAGAAAGTATTCTCTGCCTCAGGCCCTTTACGTTCTTGAGCCCAAGGCCTTCCACCCTGGTAAGGCCTTTGCATGTATCAAGCTCAGGAGATCATTACTATCAATAGTTTACTGATTGCTCTTCCACTGCTGGGCTAACCCTGTAAATGTTATATCGATATTAGCCTTCAATCAATGTCTCTTTCCCTTCTTCATTTTTAGCGGGGTCTCTCGCCTTCTTACTGATTTGTTCTTTCGTTACCACATTCTCTCCTCAGATCACTCAGCAGTTGGAAAGCATCTGTTTGCAAGTGATAGGCCTGGTGTTGCAGAAACCCATCATAGGTATGGCAGGTGTGTGGGCGCGTGCCTCTTTCTTTGTTTGGGTGTGTGTACGTACTTTCTTTAATGCTGTGTTTGTCTCTGCTCCTCTCTGTGGGTGTTGTAGGCCAAATATGACATTATGTTGTTGTGAGGAAAGGCCTTGACTTACAAGGAGCCAGTCTTTTTCAGACAGACTTGATAAATGCCAACCCATCATATCATGCCTAGACAGCCTGGGATATGGTACTGTCCGTTGGCACAGTGGTGTACTCTGTTCATTCGTAGCTCCTAGCTGTCTACCACAGTCAAGCTTTGAGCATTTGTAGTACCTCTAATTGATGAGTGACTTGGAATTCCCTTGGGAATTACAAATTGGCCAGTATCGCCTGGGAGGGGGAGCATGGTCTGCAGGGATTTCCTGGACTCATTGAACTGCAGCAAATCCTTCAGGTGTGTGTGTACCACATTTATCTCACTGTCCTGTTCTAGTGAGCTGCTACCCCTCTCTGTCTTGTTAAATAAAAATTAACAGTTTTGTGTATGTGTTTTCCTGTTACAACAATAGTAAAACAAGGAAAATCATGCAAAATGAGGACATTTATTCAGATCTCACTGTAACAAGAAGCTTTATCTGACTATGGGTTAGAATTAAAGTTGAGTTTAGGTATTAAGGATTAGGTTTAAGAGTTTAGAGTAATGTTAGGCATGAAGGTGAGGTTATTTAGGTTTAGGGTTAGGTTAAGGTTAGGGTCTGCCTCTGTGTGTGTGTTTTTGTATTTGTTCGCATGTGCAATGCAACTGTGTATGTTATCCACTCTAGTGTGTCAGTTTGAGACATTAATATAGTTCTGAATGTGAAATAGCTTGTTATAATATTTTATTCTGGTGGAGTAGGGGTGGAACATTGATAGGTCAAGCTTAGTTTTCTACAGTACAGGGAAATATAGTGTAAATTTTATGAGCTGTTTTTTTTCCTCACTCCACACCCACCTACCAGAGTTCTACGAGGAGATTCTGTCCCTAGCGTTCGGGCTGACCTGTCAGACCATTTCCCCTCAGATGTGGCACCTGCTGGGAGTTCTCTACGAGGTCTTCCAGCATGACTGCTTCGACTACTTCACAGGTACAGTACAGAGCCACTCTACACCTGCTTCATTGCGGCCAGGTGTTTTGAAAACCTGACAATGTCTCTCAGTTCTAGCAGTTCCAGCGCAAGTTGGCACTGCTGCCTTGCCTCATTGTGCTCCATCAACTCTTTGTGGTTTAGTCAGATACCTGCAAGCTCAGTTGTGGTTGTTGGCCGGGGAATGAGTTCTCCTGTGTGTGTTCCGGAGAATACTTCCTGTTTGAGCAAGTTGCGTGACATGAAGCAGAACAGCTTGGCCAGTTGGTGGCCGTAACTTCTCTGAAACTACTTTAGAGTTGTTGGGACAAACCAAGACCAGAATCACAAATTTGACATCACAAAAATTTGGATGGGTAAATTGAGTTAAACCAATGCAAATAATAATGTTGGGAATATAAAGGAGAATGACATGGAAAGGTTGATGCTGATAATTGTTGACAAGGGTGATTATGATAGTTTTCTTTGTGTATGTTTTCTTTCAGATATGATGCCTTTGTTGCACAACTATGTAACTGTGGATACGGACATGCTTTTATCCAACCCCAAACACTTAGAGGTCATATACACCATGTGCAAAAAGGTTTGTCTGTGTAATTGCCTGCATGCGCGTGTGTGTGTGTGTGTATAGCGTTTCAGTTGTCTCATGGTCAAACCACTGACCCATGTATAGGTGCTGACCAGTGATGCAGGTGAGGATGCGGAGTGTCATGCAGCTAAGCTGTTAGAGGTCATCATCCTCCAGTGTCGGGGGAGGGGCATTGACCAGGTGAGGGGGACTGCAAAGGCTTCTGGGGAATAAGGTTAGACACGGTTTGTTATCAGCCTAAGACCTGGATTCAGTCCAATCATGGTTTATAGGCATTGCAGCATCTTAACGCAATGTTTTTTGCTCCCATTTACGGTAAATGCTGTATGTGTAGGGTCAATTGCAAACTATAAACGACTCAATACCATAGTGTAGGTTGGTTGAGAGGTCTAGCTGTTATCTCTGGTCCCACAAGAACTCTATCTTTAACTATTTTCTCTATCAAAATAAACCATACAGTTGCCCCCCTCAAAATGTAAAAAAAAGAACCAATGCACACAACCTGCCACTGGGGTGAATCTGAACCTAAATCAGTTTGCAGTGTAAATCCCTTCCATACCCTGAAGCTCCTGTTGAGAATGTTGATTGCTATCAGTTTTTTTATTGATTCTTGTCCCTCACCCTCCCTGCGCCCCCTGGGAGTTGACAGTTTTATTGATCTTCCTGTAAATGTAATGTCAGACAGATATTACCCTGTGAACAATAGCTCTCTCTCCCTTCTTTCAGTGTATTCCATCATTTGTCGAGGCGGTGCTGGAGCGGCTGACGCGTGGAGTGAAGTCCAGTGAGCTGAGGACCATGTGTCTCCAGGTGGCCATCGCTGCTCTGTACTACAACCCTGCACTGCTCATCCACACGCTGGACAACATGCACTTCCCCCACAGCCCACAGCCCATCACCGCACACTTCATCAACCAGTGGATGAATGATACGGAGTTCTTTCTGGGGTAAAAACAGGACCTGAAATAGTGTTTTCCAAAGTTGCCTTTAAGCATCCCCAGCCCCTAGCACAGCTGATCAGTAAATTATTAATTTAATCACCCTTAATAGGTATGGGCACATTCAACAACTGAGTTAGATGGGGGTACTCACGTAGAGTTTTAGGAAAACGCTGACCTATATGGTATACCGTCCACTTCCGTGTAAGAGGGACCGTGTAAGAGGGACAGTAAATCAACCTATTTGGCAAACCATATATTCTTTATATAGCTTGTCATCATTGCTAACTCACTCTGGTTACTAAGATAAAAACAACATATAATATTTATGCCTTTCAATATGCTTCATTAATTTAAAATGTGTCCTGCAAATGCAAGAAATGATAGAAATAATAAAGCGTTGCAGTGATAAAGGACAGTGCCCTGAGAGAATTACTGGCACCCTATGAAAATATGAAAAAGAGTGAAAAAATGTAATTTTTCTTTGTCAAATTTAAATTGATTAGCAATTATTAAGATTTTACTTTGTAAAGTTCGTCTGAGAACGCAAATAAAATGAGACAAATTTTGACCTTTACAAACCAAGCAATGGCTACAAAATGATAGCTACATGCCTGAAAATTCCTGTGTCCACAAATAGCGCTATAATTGGGTCATTTTTTATAGGGTGCCATTTGGACTTAATAACTTGTATGTCCCTCAGTCATATTAGATATTTGTTTTTGCAATAAAATTGTTTTTAACAACATATATTGAAAAAAACAAGTGCACATTATGAGAACGGGACAAATTCTTAAGAGAAGTGAGTCATGATAAAAATTACTCAGCTTTTAGCATGTATAATAAACCCCTCCCATATCTTTGTGTAACTATAAATATACACTTGATATTTGGTAATTTCATTAAACTATGATAGAAAAATAACAACATAACAGGGTGGACAGTAGCATAACAGGGTGGACAAAACATTTCTCATTTCTTCACTTCTCATTTCTAAAACCACCATGTCGGAAGACGTATCCCTTGGTCATGGAAAAGATTTGTGTTTCACAAGGGTGAAATTATTGGCCTGCATGAAACAAAGAAAACAACTAAGGAGAGTGCTGAAATTACTGGAATTAGGTTATGAACTGTCCAATGTATTATTAAAACCTGGAAGAATAATCGTGTACCGTCAATCTCTCGGAATAAATGTAGTCAGAAAATAATCTTGAATGACTGTGATCAAAGATTACTTACGCCTGTTGAAGTCGCTTGGTGAAGTTGAATCGTTAAAAAAAATCAACATTAGATCTCACTGCCATGTTTATTAGTAAAAGAGCATTTTCACATGCACAATGCAACGAGAACTCACAGAATTGTGAGTAAACAGCTTTGTGGCCACAAGAAAATGTTGTTAGTGAGACTAATCGGGAAAAAACACCTTCAGTTGACTAGAGATCATAAAAATTGGACTCTGAAGCAATGGAAAAAGGTCAGTGTGGTCTGAAGAGTCCAAATTTTACGTAATTCAACGTTATGTGGTAATAACATTAAGTCAGCTGAGTACCTGAATGTACTCAGTGACCAGGTTATACCATCAATGGATTGGTTCAATGGAATGGTTCGACACTCCTCTCGTCAATACAAGATATCAAAAATGTATGCAACTCTGGACGTAGATAAATGTTGTGATGTTGCATAAGGTTTTTGAAACAATGCCACAGCGAATGCACGCTATAATCAAAGCTAACAAACTATTGCAACTTGTGCAACATTTTGGCAATGTAACTACACTGCTCAAATAAATTAAGGGAACATGTAATCATCACAGTATAACACCAAGTCAATTAAGCTAAGACTGATGAGGGACATCAATCTGTCCAATTAGGAGTCATAAGGGATTGTGAATCCATGTCAACTGTTCTGGTGCAAATGAAAGTGACAACAGGTGCACTGGAGAGGCAACAGCAAGACAAACCCCAAAAAGGGAATGGTTTTGCAGGTGGTAGCCACAGACAATTGCTCTTTCCTTATCCTTCCTGACTGATTATTTTCTAGTTTGGCGTTTTTGCTAGTGTCCTTGCACTACTGGTAGCAGCAGACCATTCAGGATGCACAGGTAGTCCAGTTCCTCCAGGATGGCAAATCCATACATGCCGTCACAAGGTTTGCTGTCTCCCAGTACAGTCTCATGAAGGAGATACCAGGAGACGGGCCGTTACTCAAGGAGAGCTGGACAGGACCGTAGAAGGGCATCAACCCAGTAGCAGAACCGGTATCTGCTCCTTTATGTGAGGAGGAACAGGAGGAGCACTGCCAGAGCCCTACAAAATGACCTCCAGCAGGATACTGGTGTGGATGTTTCTGATCAAACTGTCAGAAACAGACTCCATGAGGATGGTGTGAGGGCCCAACGTCCTCTAGTTGGACCTGTGCTCACAGCCCAGCGTTGTGCAGCTTGATTGGCATTCGCCAGAGAACAGCGGAATTGGCAGGTCTGCCATTGGTGCCCCATTCTCACAAATGAGAGCAGGTTCACAGTGAGCAATGTGACAGACGTGAAAGAGTCTGGAGACACCGTGGTGAATGTTATGCTGCCTGCAACGGCATCCAGCATGACCGGTTTGGCGGTGGGTCAGTGATGGTCTGGGGAGGCATAAACTTGGAGGGTCGCACAGACCTCCACATGCTAGCCAACGGTACCCTGACTGCTGTTACAGTAGGTACTGGGATGAAATCCTCAGACCCAGCGTCAAACCTTATGCTGGTACAGTGGGCCCCGGGTTGGCACTGGATTATGAAAAAATTTCAAAAAACAATCAAAAATCTTCGTTGTTGAATGCATGTAGGGGAAACACTGCACATGGCAACCAATTTTGTCAACATTACTATATACATGTCCACCCTGTTAGGTTGGTGTCCACCCTGTTAGTTGAATATGGCTAAAAGGGTGGACACTAACAGAGTGGATATTTTGAGCTAAAGTTAGCTTTTAGCCTTCCTGTGTTAGAATAATGTCTCGCATGGCCTTGAATACTTCATGAGGAATAAAAATATTTTCACAAACATGTTTTGACATGATTCAATTTGATTGATCTCCTCTATAACAGGGTTGACACTACAGGTGCTGGTCATATATTAGAATATCATCAAAAAGTTGATTTATTTCAGTAATTCCATTCAAAAAGTGAAACTTGTATAATGTATCCATTCATTCCACACAGACTGATATATTTCAAGTGTTTATTCCTTTTAATTTTGATGATTATAACTGACAACTAATGAAAACCCCAAATTCAGTATCTCAGAAAATTAGAATATTGTGAAAAGGTTCAATATTGAAGACACCTGGTGCCACACTCT
>JACXGI010015843.1:0-16832 GCA_016801175.1 Esox masquinongy | reverse complement strand
GGCAAAAGGAGCCCCAACTAAGTATTGAGTGCTGTACATGCTCATACTTTTCATGTTCATACTTTTCAGTTGGCCAACATTTCTAAAAATCCTTTTTTAGTATTAGTCTTAAGTAATATTCTAATTTTCTGAGATACTGAATTTGGGATTTTCATTAGTTGTCAGTTATAATCATCACACTTAAAAGAAATGAACATTTAAAATATATCAGTCTGTGTGTAATGAATGAATATAATACACAAGTTTCACTTTTTGAATGGAATTACTGAAATAAATCAACTTTTTGATGATATTCTAATTTTATGACCAGCACCTGTATACATCAGACATTTCAACAACAACATTCTCAGCTATTGAGAAACCAGTCATGGTATTTAATTACTGCTTTAAGATAACTAATTTTAACATGGCAAATTTAAATAGGCTTACAGCTGATTTTGAGTTTAATTATACACCTGTTCCGCAGTAGAGGTGAGGAACGAAGAATGGAACTTTCTTTTTGACTGATGCTCTCTCCGGCTCTCTGAAACTTGCTGCCATTGTATCATACAACCTGATAAAATATACGAGACATCTGTGATATTTGTGTCTTTTCATTATTCTTTTTATTTTGTTCTACTTCACATGTGTGCTTAGTTATGTAAAAGTGTAGATGTGGATCTTCACTGTTGTTGATGTTTGTATATTTTGGAAAGTCTTTCAATAAAAAATGAAATAAAACGATTCCGAGGCGCTGTCAGATGACGTCTGTCGGATGTTGCGTAGGTTAGATTTTCCCGCGGTTTCTTTCTGCTGTGAATCCATCTCTGTCGAGCCCGTTGAGCAGCAACATTTCAGGAAGCTGACGTTTTGACAAAAAAAAAAGTAGGCGGTTATACGGGACCGGTTTTGGCACTTTAAATAGTAAACTATTTACTACACCGTTTAAGACATATATAAAAAGAAAACGAATAAACGTATTTGAATTTAGTTTTAATAATCTGCCAAGATGCCTCCCAAAAAACGCAACTCTGGAGCTGCACAGAAGGAAACGAAGACCAGCGTAAAACATGCCCCCTTACCAGACAAGGAGAATCCAGATTTATCGGTTGAAAAGTAAGGTTCCAATCCATCGTATTAAACAAAATTATTATGAAAATTAACATTGTGAGAAAATTATTCTGTAGTCTTATTGACCTAAAGTAGTATTTTGCTAGCCGATTAAACTACTCCGTCGTCAATGCGCTAGCTAATTCGTGGAGTTGTTTATCTGGCTAACTCACTGAATGCTAGCTAGTACTGTACGTCATTACATTAGTTAGCTTTGCAACCAACCTACGAAAACAAATCGAGATGACCAACTGGAAAACATGGTGCTGTAGTGTATTTAAATTTGTTAATTGCATTTTTTTTGTTTATGTTGTAGCTAAGTTCATTATTCCTACAGGTTTTATTTTTAGTAGCAATGTAGTGTCAATATACGTTAGTTCACTGGGTAGATACCAACAACTATACTTTGGTACTATAGCAGTGTCTAGTTGTCTTAGAAATGTGTCGCATTATTTAGCTCATGATTTTGGCTGCTTTTGTCTTACTGGACAGTCGGTACGGTTCAGCAGATTGTTACTTAGGTACACGGCTGATTATAAGAACAGGTTGTTCAACCTGATGTTGAAAACATTTGGATCAGTGGGAGACATTTGGATACAGCATGTTTTGGGGCTTGATTACAATTCTGAGCGGATATTGTTTTAGGGCGAAGGCGTTAAATGGCCATTTAAATTCTGGTAGTTGTGGGCATTAGAGAAGTGACATGATGTCCGCTTAATATAAAGCTTTAGATTTTGTAGCTAAAACGTAGCTCAGAAAAACGTCTTGTTGTGTTATGAAACTTCATGTCAACTTTCAGCCGACCAATTGTAATCTTTTTGTTTTCTTTGGGGACAGTACTTAAAACAATTTGTATGTTGATCTAGCTAGTTCCTGTCAGTTTTAACCTCTGTTTTTTTCTGTTTTACATACTTTACCTGATATTAACGGTAAAGTTGTTGCTGACCTCAGTAGAAAATGTAGTTTGCCTGTTTACAGGTCAGAAACAATAACTTATCAATATTGTATCAATTGTGAAAACCTTGATATTTAATTCTCCCTATTGGTGAACAGTGACAAATGTGACATGCATTTTTCACTGGTTTAGACCAGTTAGTTGAATATGTTGTAGGACTGAAAGGAAAACTCCTGTCGTCTGTAAAATAACTTATGGCTTTAATGGCTAGATTTGCCTTTGCACTGAACAAGCTTTTTAATCTTGGAGGTTTCATCTACATAGTGTCTCTCACTTGGGATTCATTATCATAGTTGATGGACTGTGTTCTAACAATTAATGCGCAGATACAGGAAAACCAATGTGTTCATTTTTACTACGGCCACAGTACGTGATGTAACTGATTGATTGATAACAATATGTTTGTAGATTTGTCTAAAGTTTTTGACACTGCAGACCATGCAATACTTTTGAGTAAGCTGTCGTCAATAGGACTGGGACCGGATGCTTGTTGTTGGTTTCATGGCTATCTTAAGGAAATAAGTCAGGAGGTTAGGGTAGATGGCATCCAGTCGGAGCCACTGGAGTTGGGGTCCCACATGGATCTATACTTGGTCTATTACTTTTCACTCTCTACATAAACAGTATCGGTGGAGATAAGAGTTAAATACATATATACGCTGACGACGCTGTCATGTGCTCTGTTGCTTCAATGGCTGACCAAGCATTATTGCAACTGGAGACAGATTTTAAGATGCAAGGGTCTTTTACAACATAAACTAGTTTTAAACGCAAAGAAAACAAATGTTATGATTTTTAATGGGTCCAAAAAGCTAGTTGAATATATAATTGCACTTACTTGCTTAGATGGCTCTCAAATTAATCAAGTCTCTGCATATGAATAGTTCGGGATATGGCTGGATGATAAATTGTCTTTTAAAATAGGCTACATGATGGACTCTGTAAAAGGTTAAAGATCAAGCTACGCTAGGATTCCTCTATAGAAACAGAACATGTTTGTCCTCCACAAATAGAAAACAAATTGTGCGTGCTACTTTTATATCGGTTATAGATTATGGGAATATAATCTAAATTCATGCTACGGCATCCACGCTTAAACCAATGGATGCTAGTTATCATTGTGCACTAAGGTTTATTACGGGTGCTAGCTACAGAACTCACCACTGAAGTATATATCAAAGTGTGGGCTGGACTTCGCTGTCCTTGAGACGAGAACGACATGCTCTCATGTTTGTCTATAAAGCATTTCTAAATAAACTACCTTCTTATTTATCATCACTTATCAACATTAGAAATATAACTTGTAAAACTCAAGCTTGGATTACACTTGAGGCCCCTGCAATCTCCACAGAATTGGGTATGACTGCCTGTTCCAGTTACTTTGGACTCTTGTCCCCCTTGCCCATTTTAAACATTTATTGGAGGATTTTTGTTTCTGTGTTACTTGTAACTGTTTTGGGTAATGCAAGTTTTTGTACTTTTGGGAATAACCTCTGTGTAAATGTAACAATCTGCTGTTGTCTTTGTGTTAACTGTGATCGTTTTACCTAAACTGATTTTAATTTTTGTGTTGCATGTAACTGTTTTTGCAGGTTTTTGTATTCTGTGCACTGACAAAGTTATAAGACTTAAAAGAAGCTACATGTATTCATGTGTTGAAGGGCTTTGTGCATGGTCTGTAGGTCCCTGGGTTAAACGGGCATATATTGAACAGTGTACATTTTGTTATAATGACATACACAAATTTGTGGGAGAAATTGTAACTTTTTCAAAACTGGGTGTCTGATGTACGTGATCCTCTAGAGTGGTACGTTAGGCGTGCTCTGATTGTACATGACTTGTATGTAAACCTTGAGAGTCTTACATGATTTGTATTTTCAGAGGTGTTTTTGTGAGAGATGTGTATATACACCGATCAGCCATAACATTATGACCACTGACAGGTGATGTGAATAACACTGATTATCTCGTTATCATGGCACCTGTCAGTGGGTGGGATATATTAGGCAGCAAGTGAACATTCTGTCCTCAAATTTGATGTGCTAGAAGCAAGAAAAATGGGCAAGAGTAAGGATCTGAGCGACTTTGACAAGGGCCAAATTGTGATGACTAGGCGACTGGGTCAGAGCATCTCCAAAACTGCAGCCCTTGTGGGGTGTTCCCGGTCTGCCGTGGTCAGTACCTATCAAAAGTGGTCCTAGGAAGGAAAAGTGCTGTACCGGCGACAGGGTCGTGGGCAGCCAAGGCTCATTGATGCACGTGGGGAGCGAAGGCTGGCCCGTGAGGTCCAATCCAACAGCTACTGTAGCTGAAATTGCTGAAAAAATGAATGCTGGTACTGATAGAAAGGTGTCAGAACACACAGTGCATCGCAATTTGTTGCGTATGGGGCTGCGTAGCCGCAGAGCAGTCAGGGTGCCCATGCTGACCCCTGTCCACTGATGAAAGCGCCTACAATGGGCATGTGAGCATCGGAACTGGACTACGGAGCAATGGAAGAGGGTGGCCTGGTCTGATCACTGATGATTCCTTTTACATCACATGGATGGCCGGGTGCGTGTGCGTCACTTACCTGGAGAACACATGGCACCAGGATGCACTATGGGAAGGAGGCAAGCTGGCGGAGGCAGTGTGATGCTTTGGGCAATGTTCTGCTGGGAAACCTTGGGTCCTGCCATTCATGTGGATGTTACCTTGACACGTACCACCTACCTGAGCATTGTTGCAGACCATGTGTACCCTTTCATGGCAACGGTATTCCCTGATGGCACTGGCCTCTTTCAGCAGGATAATGCGCCCTGCCACAAAGCAAAAATGGTTCAGGAATGGTTTGAGGAACGCAATGAGTTCAAGGTGTTGACTTGCCCTCCAAATTCCCCAGATCTCAATCCAAACGAGCATCTGTGGGATGTGCTGGACAAACGGGTCTGATCCATGGAGACCCCACCTCGCAACTTACAGGACTTAAAGGATCTGCTGCTAACGTCTTGGTGCCAGATACCACAGCACACCTTCAGGGATCTAGTGGAGTCCATGCCTCGACAGGTCAGGGCTGTTTTGGCGGCAAAAGGGGGACCCACACAGTATTAGGCAGGTAGTCATAATGTTAAGGCTGATTGGTGTATATGTATATGTATGTATAGTCACTGCTCAAAAAAATTAAGGGAACACTTAAATCACACATTGGGTCTCAATGAACAAAATATATTAAAGATCAAAATCTTTACTGTACATTGTGTAATTCGTTGAGAACAACATGACGTAACAACGGTCAGTAGAAACCAAAATCACCAACTGATTGAGGGCTGGATTCAAACTCACACCGAAAATCTAAGTAAAAAATTGAAATCACAGACTGTTCCAACTTGTGTGAATTTCATCACGGCAACTCACAATGTGACTCAGTAGTGTGTATGGACCCCACGTGCCTTTATGGACTCCCAACGTCTGGGCATGCTCCTGATGAGACAGTGGACGGTGTCCTGGGGGATCTCCTCCCAGGACAGGTTCAGGGCATTAGTGAGCTCCTGGACAGTCTGTGGCGCTACTTGGCGGCGTCGGATGCACCAATACATAACGTCCCAGAGGTTCTCAAATGGATTCAGGTCTGGGAAATGTGAGGACCAATAAATGGCATCAATGCCTTTGTCAACCAGGAAGTGCTACACACTCTGGACACATGAGGCCAGGCATTGTCCTGCACCAGTGTAATACTCTTGAGGTGTGTGCATGCGTGCGTGCGGGTGTGCATGTGTATATAATATGTGTATATATAATAGGTGTGTATACAATTAAGCCCAAAATTATTCATACCCATGCCAAATGTTGAGCAATAGTGAATTTTTATTTGACCAGTAGGTTTTGTCTGGCTGGAAATGACATAAATGACATAATAAATGACAAAACACGGTAAGACATTGTGCTGGAGACAAATGAATAATGTAACTATTTGTTTTTAGCCATGACTTGCAGTTGACTAGTGACTGACTAGAGAACTACTGCTGTTCAGCTGTGTCAGCTGTTCTCAATTTATAGGTGATTAGAATGCTCTCTCATGGTGGAAATTACAAGACCATTGTAAATGGTATAGAAACTTGCATTTTCTCAAAAATTTGCAACAATTTATAGGGGTATGAATAATGTTGGACATGGCAAATGTGAAAAAAACAGACATAGTTACGTTATTCATTTGTAACTCCAGCACCATGTCTTACCGTGTTTTGTCACTTGTTTATGTCATTTCCAGCCAGACGAAACCTATTTGTCAAATTCAAATTCACTCTAGCTCAAAATGTGGCATGGGTATGAATACTTTTGGGCTTAACTATATATACAGGTGAATCTCAAATAAATTGAATATTGTGGAAAAGTTCATTTTTGTCTGTAATTCAAATAAAAAAAGTGACACCTTCATATTTTCTAGATTCATTACACATAAAGTAAAATACTTCAAGGTTTTGTCTCAATCTTGATGATTACGACTTACAGCTCATGGAAATCAAAAATCCAGTATCTAAAAATATTAGAATAAAAAATGTACAATACAGAATTAGCTGATTAGAGCTCTTCCCAGGTCGACATTTCTGTATAATACATTTCTGTATTATACATTATCAAATGTACCTAGCAACTAAGATGGACCAGCTGTTCGCCTTGTTCCCCCGGGTGTTTGAATGAGTTTGTTTTGTGGACTGTTATCTGTTTATTAATTGTTATAATTAGAAACGTGATGAAAGAAATAAAAAATAATAAATAAATAAAATAAAAAAGTATGAGCCACAAATAAATAAAAATGTATTTGTTTTGTATACCCAGAATGCATTTCATAAAGGATTAAACATGTTAAGTAACAAAAGAATTTTGTTATATGTAGTAATGCTGAGAAATTACATCTTTTGGAAGGAGGGACAGACCTACTGGCAAAAAATGTTAGCGTTGAGCGTGTGCGCTTGCGTGTGCGCTTGCGTGTGCGCTTGCATGTGCGTGTGTGTGTTGCACCTAAGGGACATTGCCAGGCCGAATATCCACTAAAATCCTGAGGCCACTGATTGAATTACACCGGTGTTTAAAGCAATTTGTTTTGTGCTATCTATGAGCATCTTGTCTGGTCTGTTCTCTGTTTTTTTTCCCTGTTTGTTTTTAATCATTGAACCTAAGCTGTATGTGTAAACATGTATACGCAGGGTTGAGCTGTAAAAGAGTCCTTGGTCTCAGTCTGTGTTCCTTGTTGAAATAAAGGTTTAGTAATAAAATAATATTTAGACAAAAAATACACATTCGCATAAACAAGTTAGGATTCCAAAGGAGAATGTCAGTTCATCAGTCTGATGTTAAGCTGAAGTGGACTTACGACAATACAAAATTCAAAAATTCTGAAGCGAGTCTACATCTGAATGTCTGAAATATTGTACTCTTTGGAATGGCTAAATTAATGTTCAGACCTAAACCCCATTAAGATGTTGTTAGGCCCTGTAAATAGCAGTTCATGCTCAATAACCGACAAAACCAAATTTGATGTCGGTTTCAGAAAAGTATTTGTTTACTCAGTTTCTTTTTGTTAGATTGTGGTTGAATATGTCTGGGGAAAAAGGAGAAAATCCCACATTGTATGTTTTATGAAAGTGGGTTAAGATACGATAAAATGTATTTTGACTGTTCCACGTGAACTATCTCCAAACTAATATTTGGATCTAAACCAAAGCAGTTTATAGGCATTGCGGTGCTAAGACAATGTTTGTGAATTTTAGGCAACCATTCAATGTCTGAAATCTGCTTTTGAATTCAATCCACACCTAAGTATGGTTTGTCATATCTAACCTATTTTCTGTTTTTTTACCATCAGGCACAAAGAGAAGGATGCAGATTTTGTGACTCTGTGCCAGAGTCTTCAAGTGACGGAGGCTGTGTGTGATCGTGCCTGGACAATATGGAAGGCAGTTCAGGCCTCAGTGGAAAAAGTGCCTGTATGTGTCAGCTCATCATCCCCAGTGTCCATTAGAAATACAAAGTTCTTTATCAACTGATGCTTCTTCTTTCTGCTTTAATGATGGTGGCAACAGTATCACAAGTAAACAGGTGTACATGACCTTGTTAAAATCCAGGAGTCTTTGAATACTGTTAATTTCATGGACTGACCATTTATTATAATGCATTTTTTTTCTGTCATTCTGTCAACACAGGACACTGAAAAAAGGCTTTGGGGAGTGTGTCTTTTTGTGGCTGTGACCGATTTGGAGGTTGCAAGTTTCACATTCACTCAAGTCCTTAAGGCGGTGGATTTGAAGTAAGTTGTGGTTGTCACCATAGATAGAGGGGAGTTTTCCCAGACTGATTACACCTGGTCAGCTTTAAAGACAACCTATTTTTTAAGGTATTGCATTCCTGTGTTTCTATATAAGGCATTGATTGTTTTGTATTTGTATCTTGGTGTTTGTAGTGTGATTCAGTTCTTGGCCTTGCTGAAGAAAATGGATGTAAACCTGGACACCATCAGCACTAGGGTGAACTCTGCTATGACCCGACTGGAGAAGAAATATAATGTGTCTCTGGCACTGTATCAGAGGTTTGAGAAGTAAGTTGGCCTTTACTTTATCTATCAGAGAGGTTTGAGAAGTAAGTTGGTCTTTACTTTATCTATCAGAGGTTTGAGAAGTAAGGTGGCCTTGGCTGGCATGGACCAGATTGTCAGATCCATACTTTTGCTATACCTCTAGATGGCAGTGTAATGTCACCCTTCACTGTCGTTGCAGAAGGACCAACTGACAAACCTGGATATAATTGCGTTGTAATTAGGTAACGGGTTCACAATGTATTGCGGTTTTGAGGTAATTGTTTGGCTTTGATAAATTCGGAAAAGGTAATGACAACATTTACTGTACTTCATATTTGTTTGTGTTAAAAATTAGCCGAATTAGCCCAGATGCAAAAATCAAGCTATGTAATGCCTGAGATAATTAGGAGTACTTGTAAAAAAACAACCCACATTTTAAGTACAGTATGCATGGGAAATCAATATGTAGACATGTTTAATATATTGCGTAGTCCTATGTCTGACACTGGCTCCTTCAGCGTCTGAGCAGCTTCTTAAAATAAAAACATTTTCATTTTAAATGGTTCAGTCAATCAGTTTCTTTTGCGACCAAATTCAAGTCTGTCCACATTTCGTTCTTTTTGCCTCTGTTTAAAGAAAGTTTTAGTTCCGCAACTAATAGTTCGGTGAAATTATTACTCTCTAGATTTAGTGTGACTAATAAGAGTGTGTAGCTGTAGCGTGCTACTTCTCATCTCCCTATCTTGTGTATTGTAATTGGTAATCACTTCAAACTGTTGCCTAATGGTCCATCAAAATGTAGGGAGCTTCATAGGTGCAGGCCAAATTTTGACTTGGGTTTGCTTGCCTTTTGGGGGCAAGAGGGATGTTTATGTGGCTCAAGGACTTACAATACAAAAACCGTACCTACCTATCATTCTTCTTGTATGCTATTTGACCTGGTTAGTATCCGATACAAAGAGCTGCTTGCCCAGAAGATATTCTGTTTTATTTGATGTAACGTTATACCTCTTAAATGTGTAAGTAATATTTTCCCCACTTTGTATCTTGTTCCAGGACTTGCAGCAAAATCTATGCTGAGGATGCAAAGTAAGTGAAAGTATAGTACCGAAATAGTCATGATTTGATGGTGCTGTACTACTATATAGTGTTTCGGTATTTGAAAAAATATTCAGTTTTACTACCTCAAATTTTTACTTTGAGGTATGTGAACTAACATCTAGTTTTATTTTTATACAAAACATTTCACGACATGTTAATAAATTAATAGTAAAATAATGCTAACCAATCTAAAGCTGTCTACTCCACAAAATTGTGTACTATGTTAATAGATTTTTCATTATTTGACCTTTTTAATATTTTCAGGATTATGCAGCTCCAGAAAACGTTAAGAGACCATTGCACCTTTTCCTTTCCAAAAAAGTCAAAAAGGAAGTTTTTGAGTGAGGAACAGAAGGGTTAAAATTAAGAGACCACTGCAAATTGAACGCTTCTGTTCCTCACTCAAAACTTTCCTTTTCAACTTTTTTGGAAAGGAAAGAAAAAGTGGTCTCTTAATTTTTTCCGGAGCTGTGGGATGCCCTTAGCTGCTGCCAAGGCAATGGTGTCTCTGCATGTTGTCCAAACAGGAATATGTATAACTCTTTTTTAAAGTATTCTCACCCAGGTACAATTCTGATAACGGGGGTTAAATCAGGTGCAGTTCTGATGACAGGGGTTTGTTCCCAGTGTATAGTGTAATGTCAACATTTTCTGTGTTCCAGGGCAAAATATATTTTACGGAGCTGCTGGACAATGTTCCTGTTGGCTAAAGGTGGGCATTGAAATTGCAACCCCAAAATGCAAGCCAAAAGAAACACGTTGTAGATGTATGTTCTGAGGTCATGTCTATCGTCCTCCTGTTATGCTTTCCCTCTCCATGTTCAGTCAGAGGCCTAGTAAGATAAACGTCTGGTTTCTGTTGCGGTCTGTTCCTTGTTAGGACGGGCCAGTTTTGGGGTGCTGCTCCTGATGTGTGTTGTCTCCGTTCTGCAGGAAGGGCTCTGCAGATGGAGGATGACCTGGTCATATCCTTCCATTTGCTGGTGTGCGTTCTGGAGTTCTTCATCAGGCGCTGCCCTCCCAGCATGCTGCAGCCACTTTACCGTAAGACAGCCTCCTACACGTTCCTTCTACTTCTGCAAGCCTGAGGCCTTTGCACTTACTTCACGTTTACCACTCTATTTAGTTTGTTACATTTTTAATATAACACAAGTAGGGTTTTGAATTGATCTAAACCTGATCTGAAAGCCAGTTCTGGAAATGAATGGTTATAGAAACTTAACTTTCAACCTGTGACCTCAGAATCGGCCATCAGCACAGCCCAGAGCCCCCCAACACGAACCTCCCGTCGCAATCAGAGCAAAGCAAAGCCCTGTCAGCCCCCTCCTGAGGTGGACGTGCAACTCCTGGAGACCCTCTGCAAAGAGAATGACTGCAGCTTGGAAGAGGTTCACCCTACTTTTTTACACTCATACTTTTATTTCTGTCATACACATGGAGTTCAGACTGTTCATTTACATGGCTGGAAATTTGTGGTTTGGGGTTTTGTTGTCATGTCATTGATGATCTGTTTTTTGTCGAGCAGGTAAAGAATGTGTACCAGACCAGTTTCTCTGCGTTCCTCGACTCCATGAGCCTCTCGGGGACTCAGGACCTTCCTCAGGTAGGGGAAAAAAATTAACATCCTTGTCTTTCTTGAGTTAACAGGTCTTTCTTGAGTTAACTCAGATTTCACTAGCTGATAGCAACTTTATCCAAAAAACATTTTGTAGTATACCAAGAATTACATGGAATTGTTGACAGATTTTCAGAAAATGTGTAGACGTTTGTAAGAGCCGTATGTTTTCACTGAATCTTTGGAAAATATCAATTTTCATTTAAGGAAAAACAAAACCTAAAACTGAATGTGTTTCTGTCTCCTAATCTTCAAATGTTATCGCATGCTGTGGCATTTAAGTATGAGTAATCAGTTGAAACAGTAGCAATGCCACTCTCCACCCATGTCGCTGTAAAAAGCTGAGGTTGGTGAAAGGGTTGGTGAAATGTAATCTCGTTCCCATTTACGCCACTTTGGTCTACCAGATCATTTGCGGAAGATCTGGTAGACCAAAGTGGCCTTCAATAGCCAATAAGAAAAAACTTAAAGAAAAATGTATTTGGTGTAACTGTGTTTTGTTTTTATACAACATGTATAAAAACAATTGGAAACGTGCGTTGACTGGTATGTGGTTGTCTCACCTTAATGTCTTACGATTAATGCACAACCTCTAATTTTTGCCTGAGTTATTGTTTTACCATTTAAATGTGTTATTGGTTTCTTAAGCCACAGTCTCTTAAGCTGGTTGTCATTCTAGACCTCTAACACTTCATCTCCATCAGTATCATTTCAAAATGACATTCTACCTGCTGTACCAGACACCAACCAAATCCTTAGTTTTTGTTATCCTTAGGTTTACTGACCTAAGGATAACAAAACTAGTCCTGAAGATTAGACCCCTTATTAATTAGGGAAACATTCTGATCTGTTCTGGGGCCATCTCATATGACAGAGTGGTGTTATCTCGAGAAGCAAGCTAGCTAGGCAATAACAAGCAATCCTGTTTGTCCCTGCATTCACAGCTTACAGAAACATTTCTAAACCATTAACGTTCCAAAGATTGTCTATTAGGACAGAAATTATGTACATAGGTATAAAAGTCTATTCTAAATAATGAAGAATCATTGAATATGTAAATAAACATAGAATTGACATTTTTCGGTTCCTTCAGTGGTTAGAGAAGCAGACTGCCATGTAGGCGACCGGTGTTCGAACCTTGGCATGGACAGAACAAAGTATGCATTAAGATTTGTTCAGGGTAGACAAAAACTTTGCTGGCTACAAGCTTCAGTAGTTACGTTATTGTAAGCCTAAATTAAAACTCTTTATATTGCGACTTTCTGGTGGATTTTCGAAGTACCTATCCGTTCATGCTTTTTGGAGTAATATAGATCACAACCCCTTGCACAGTAAAAGAGGAGGGGTTTTCACTATTCTCTCTTCTTTTCACTTTTTTCACTTTTCAAAGTCAGTTATCGTCACCTATATTGATAGTTATTGTAACAATGTCATTCACGAATGAAAGAAAAACAAATGTCGTGCCATGAAATGAAATAGCTTTGTTAGTGAAAGGTTCATCTTCAGTCTTGCAAGCAATTGCTCAATTCTTATGACTATTCCAACTAGTAAGTAGATACTAGTAAGCATATTACTGGCTAATAAGCTGTTAAAACGGCCAGTGGCAAAAGCCATACAGTTCATAGATGCTATTTGTGTTGGAAGTAAACATAATAAGAAACATTAGTCAGTTTACCACAATGCTTAATGGTGTCTATCAAAATATTCAAACTTGGCATGATGTTAATGTGTGACAAAATGATCTAATGTCGAGATACAATTTTATGACGAGGTAGTATGTCCCAATTGGTCCCAATATTGGTATGCTAGCTTACTATATACAAAACAGCACGTACTTCACCATCATCCTCATAAACGTACTTGTAGTACATAGTATGTAGTGTGCGATTTGAGACTCAACCATTGCTTTTGATTTACATAGTAGTTCACATGGTGTAGTGGTTGGCTATTCAACTGTCATTGTTTTCTAAGGCAACGAACCAGCCATGGAGTGATTGGAGTCATTGTTTTCATTACTGTATATTTATTAGCTAGCCACCTACAGTAAACTTTTTCTAATTTAACGCGTTGAATATAGTGTAGCAACCCTGTTGTTGGTTTGGATGATAGCTAATGTAGGGAACTAGTTTTAAGATCTGTGGAGTTTCGACTAATTGATTTAGCAATGCAGAAGGATACCAACACCACATCTCTGCACATGTATAGCTTAGTGGCGGAGTGTTTAAAGACATGTCTCATAGGAGACCCCGGTTTGAATCCAGGGAGGGCAACATCATTAATCCCTTTCAATCGCGGGCCGGGTCGGACTAGGCTTGCCTGGTTCCTTTTCTTGTCTTTTCATTATTTTCATACACAAAATGAAATATACTTGTGCATCAGCCACGAGGATTCAAACCCTGGTGATTCTTGAGCTTAGACACATCATGGACATTGTAGCTGCTTTCATTGACCCTAAAGGAAGCATTCCCTTCAAGTCTGATGGCAATGTCTTACACAGATGTCTGTTATAAAGCAGGGTGATAATCAGGGACTGATTTATACCAAAGACACCTGGTTAATGCAGTTAACTAAGAAGTTGAAAATTTCTTCAGGGTCAGAGTTGTCAAACCCTGGTTTATGCACTTTGATATGCATTGTTTGTAAGATATGTGTTTTGAAATAATATTTCTAAATCACAGATTTGAACACACCACAGATTTGTAAACCACACCTCTTAAATGCAGGGCTTACCATGCGTATACACTGACCTTTTTTACATAGAGAATGGATATGCCTTAGTTAAAATGCATTTGCACTCAAATGAAGCAACCCCATTTCAGCTGAAGTAGGTTTTTTCCACAATAGAGAAGTTGGAAAGTGCAAACTTGTCTTGTTTAAGATGTTTCCTTGTCAGAGCCTGTTACCTTTAGTTGTCCTTTCAGGCCAGTAACCTCAGTCAGCAGTATGAGGAACTCTACCTCAAAAGCAGAGACTTTGATGGGAGGCTTTTCCTGGATAAGGATGAGACACTTGTCAATGCCGAAGTTGAATTGTAAGAAGAACCTCATAAATTCTATTTACATTATTGTGTTTTTCCTGTAATATCTTTATTCTTGCTACTTCATAGTGCATTTAAAGTGACTGATTAATGCATACAGTTTTTGAGGCTGCATGTTTCAGAGCCCTGTTATAGTATATAATGCCTCACTTTACCCTTTAGAATGCAGGTGGAGTGTACACCCAGGAAGAACCAGCCCGAAGAGGATGTTGTTCTCATCCCCCCACAGACGCCTGTCAGGTGGGCTCCACTCAGACCTCCACTTCAAGACTTTTATTACCATCTGGTTAGAACAGTGTGTTCCCCAGGAGAGATAACCGTGGAAATTAAGGGATCTGGGGGGTTGCTACAGCCCCCTTTGTCGTAGCTTCGGCACCCCGTGGCGAGTGTCTCTGTGGCACGTACTGCTGCACTATGGGTTCAGAATCCGACCTACTGCTCACTCAGCAAGAGCGCTCTTGCTGAATTATTTACACCATTGGTCATTATGAATGGGATTACCCGTATGGGTATGAGATCTAGTGTGTAAATAATATGTATTGGCTCACATGACCTGGAATACCACAGGGAGTGATCTGATTGGTTTTTATAAGACTCTCAGCCGTGAGATGAAAGGAGATAGAGGAGATAAGCATGTTGAGATGAAACACGTCTGTCAATAGCTTAGTTGTACCAAGAATTCCGTTACTATCTTTGGAATCAGTTTATTTAACGATTTCTCTTTATTGCTAACGTTGTATTTATAATGTGTTTTCACCCCATGTCTTTGCAGAGCCGCCATGAACTCCATTGCACAGCTGAGGGTTGACCTCACTGCCTCTGGTGACCAACCCTCTTCCAACCTTGCAGTGTATTTCAAGGTATGTCTGAAAACCTCTCCACAAAGCACTCAGATCTGGGGGGGACTATGGGGATATGTTCTACTTTTGTCATCCATCACCATGGGCAAAACCAGAGCTTTCAGCTTAAAGGAGACAGAGACCAATGGCTGTTGACCTACACAGACCAGGTAAAGGATATAAAAAAGACAAACAGTTGAAAATACCACTTAGCTCAGTCAGGGCAATAATCACAATGTTTCAGAAGTCTGGAACATTTGCAACATTTTCCAAGAAAAAGATGCATGTGCATATTGCCCCCACGCACAGTGAAGGGGGTCTAGAAAAATCCAAGAATTACAGTTTCAGAACTGCACAGTGAAATCTTCAGGTTATCAAGTCTGTCAACTGTTAGACCACACCTCAATGTTGACAAGCTCTTTGGAAGGGTTGCAAAAAATGTCCTTACTGAGTCCAACCTACAAAATGCAGATCCCAAACTTTGTCAAGTGTTCTTGGAACTACAATTGGAATCAGTGTTGTGGTGAAAAATTGAATTTACGGCAGTGCACAAAATCGGTATGTTTGGCGATAAAAGGGGACTGCATACAAAGAAAAGCATGTTATACCGTCTGTAAAATATGGTGTTGGATTATTGATGCTTTGGGGCTGTTTGGCTACTAGGGGTCGAGGGGCTGTTAAGATCGATAGCATGAGTTATTCCACTGAGTACAGACACGTCATATCAGATATCATCGTATCTTTGCAGTTTGCTAAATGTTGTTGTTTTTGGTAATGACATTGTTACTACGTTCCTTCAAATCTATTCATGAATTTAACAAGACAAATAAGCCTAATTCATTCATTGTTAATGCAGCAGCCAATCGGAGTCTCTCTTGTTAAAACGCGCCTTCATATTCCTCTCCCTGAATGATGCTGCCAACTCGTGGGCGTTTAGACGGGGCCAATAATTGAGGAGAATAATTATAATCTTGTCGAAGAAAATGATGAACTGGGTTTACTGGCCTAGAGGGATTTCATCTCGGTAGTTTGGTGTCACTTTGGTTTCAGACAAACAAACAGACAGACCAAAAATGGGAAGGGGGGGGGTAATCTGCAAACGCTACAAGAGCACTGCCATGCAAATTCAGACATCAATTCCCCACAATGAAATAACATGCTATAATGTTCCACGTTGCAGAAGATATGGCGCCAATAATTACAGTTGTACAAAACAAGGGTGCAAACGCTTGATGAGAGGTATTGTGCCATTGTGAATGTTTGTCTCTCAAATAGCTTTGCAAAGCTACAGTGGATATAAAAAGTCTACGCACCTCTGTTAAAATGCCAGGTTTTTGTGATGTAAAAGAATTGGACAAAGAGAAATCATGTCAGAACGTTTTCCATTTTTAATGTGACCTATAATGTGAACAATTCAATTGAAAAACAAACTGAAATCTTCGAGGGTGAAAAATGAAAAATAAAAACCTTACAATAACCTGGTTGCATAAGTGTGCACACCCTCTTATAACTGGGGATGTGGCTGTGTTCAGAATTAACCAATCACATTCAAACTCATGTTAAATAGAAGTCATTACACACCTGCCATCATTTAAAGTGACTCTGATTAATCACAAATAAAGTTCAGCTGTTCTAGTAGGATTTTC
>JACXGI010015842.1:0-16841 GCA_016801175.1 Esox masquinongy | reverse complement strand
TCTCGGCGTGTTCTTTGGGCTGGCCTCGGACGCTCCGATTCAGTCTAGACTGATTGAGGAGGTACCGGTTGGGTTGGTGCCGTGTGTGCATTCGTTTGGGACTGTTTTTCAGTGTTCAAACGCATGTGCTTGGTGTGAGCGGGATGGAAGCGGCTCTGTGTTATGGTCTTACACACCTGAGCCGTCCTGTTGGGCACTTCTCATTGGTGAGGTAGGAGACCGGCAGGGAGTACATCTTGGTCTCGCTCGTTTTGCCCTAAACCAATAGGAGCGAAGCCCCTATGGGCAAAGCTTCACAATATAGAACGATAGTTACTTTCGTAACTCCAGTTCTATGAGTGGAGCGTCACCCATAGGGTTCATACCTTGACCGGTCACTGACTGCTTTTCTCGTGAAGAAAGGTATGTAGGGAGACTGAACAGAGTATGATGACCTGCTTTTATAGCCATGGGCAGATGGCCATGAGCAAGGTGATTTGCATATTTAAATTTTCAGTGACTGCCTATTGGCAGAGGGGTAAACCAATAGGAGCGAAGCCCCTATGGGCGAAGCTCCACTCATAGAACTGGAGTTGCGAAAGTAACTATCTTACTGTGCTGTCTGTAGCTATCTCTGTCAGCATCCAACGTTGGCCAAGACACCTTTTTGAAATATGCAAAACTGTCATTTTTTTCTGGACACTCAGTGAAATCAATGAATTTAATTTGATAATTTATGTGACTGACAAGGGAAAAAGTTAATTATTATAAAATGTAGCTAGCTAGGTACATTGAGCAACACAGTGTGTTGCATCTTTGTTGAAACCGAAAAGTATATGTAATCACTGTGCGCTTAGATGATTGGCTGAAAGTCACCAAGATATTCTACTACATTACGAGATGTCGACTAGTGGTCCCAATCACATTTGTGGATCGTTAACCTGTGACCTGAACTCGGAACATAACTGCCAAAAATCTGTGCACAAATGTAAACCGATCCACGCACACAACTTGATCCACAAAAGCACACTCGACAATTCTGACACAAAAGGGTTAACTGACAAATCTGGTTGCATTTATACAAATGCTATTATAAAAATGAGCCAGGTAGTGTTTGTGGATAGTCACTTATATTTGTTAATTTTTAAAAGTTTTTTTTAATGTTTTCAACAACCCATTTGTGAGCTTAATGCTGTGTATATACGAATCATGGTTTACAATCATGGACTCACTGCTGTTTATTTACAGGTCACAGTTTACATGTGTGGATTTTATGCTGTGTGTTTACGAATCATGGCTCACATTTGTGAGTTGTATGCTGTGAATACAAACATTTTGGCAGTATTCTATCTCCATAGTTACACTCCTGTCACACTCTATGCACATATGCGACTAACCCTAGTCTCTGGTGGAGACGAGGGTTCAATACCTGTCCCTACCCTAATCTTTTGTCTCCTCTTCCTCTGTCTACCTATGAGTTCTACTTACAATAAAAACATGTGTAAGTTTCCACTCTCCATAATATATATATAGTGCATATCTCCAGTACAACACCACAAAGACACAGCTATTTCCTCTTTTTTTACCCCTATTTTTCTCCCCTCCCAGTATGGTGATGTCCAATTCCCAATTATGGCCTGCATCACCGCAGCAATTCCACTGCAGGTGCGTGATGGCCCAAATTCGACACATTTCCTAAGCACATCTCGCCAAGCCGGTCTGATACTTACCACACACTTCACATTCAATCCCAAAGCCTTTAGTTCTTACAATACATGTTCCCTGAGGTAATGCATTCCCCAATAAACATCCACAGTTGAGCTTGCAGGCGCTCGACCTTCACAAGTAGTTGCTAAATCGTGATGTGACAAGGTAGTCACGTCCAACTATCCCCCCCCCCCCAGCGATGCTTCTCGGTACGCAGTGGTACCGAGAAGCAGTGACATGCATGCTCTGTCCAAAAAAAATTTAAGAAGTTGGAGAACACATTGGAAGACATTTTACAAATATTTCTAGACCCTTGATTCTTTGGTCTGCGTCAGTGGAAACCACAGCAGGTTTTCAATTGGATTTAATTTGGATACTGAGATGCCCAAGTAGCGGTAGTATTTCCATTTCCTGAAATATTCCAATCTATCTCATTAACTGTGTACACTATTTTACACAGCTTTTTTTGCTCATCTTTATCAAGTGTGTCAATCATTTGGAGGTGAGTGTTTATCAAAAGGCAGCAGTCAGAATACTTACATGTGGTAAAATGAACTTGGCAAGGACATCAGTGGTATCATGTAGGGATTCTGCAAATAATATAGAATTATTACAAGCAACCACCAGAAGTTAAATAACAGAATGTTTTACAGAATGTTATCAGATCATCAACCAATAGCTAACATTCAATAACATGCACACTCAAATAAAAATATTAACTGAAGTTATGTAACTTGTGTGAAAAAAGAAATTGCTCACTGAAACTCGACAATTCTCAACAATTATTACCCAATTTTCTGTCACCACTGATGTTACCAACCATTTCAGCAGGTGCTATGGGTGTGCTCTTAATTTGCATTGAAATTAATAACACTTCGATGTCACACATAAACAATTACATGTAGCAACTGTCAATGGTTTTGCAGTGCAAAACGAGGCACAATGTTGAGTTGCGTTTTACCAGACCAGAGCTATAGTAGCGAATACTGCACATCAGTCGTCAATCAGCTACGAAAAAGGAAAAGTAATACACTGAACTAATTTTTACAATTTGAACAAAGTATTTACAATTTTGCTGACCAGAGGATCCCATTGCCAAAGTATTTAGAAGGGCAAACACTAACAATTTGGGGCAATCTGACTAATTATGGCCAAACCTGCTGGCAAAACTGTCAGGAAAGAACTCGTTGCTGTAACACATTTTGCATCTAATGTAATCTGTAAAAAGGATCAGACAAGAACAACATTGGAACGGACATTAAACATAAAATGACAGACTAGATGAACTATATTGCCTTATTGTGCGCTGATAAGAACCTGGCCCTCAACGCAAAGAAAAACAAGGAGCTCATTGTGGATTACAGGAAGTCTAAAGGCTGCAATCACGCCCCAGTTCTCATCGATGGCACTGAGGTGGAGCGTGTCCAGCTTCAAATTCCTGGGTGTTTACATCTCCAAGGACCTCTCCTGGACCCTCAACACCTCAGCCCTGGTCAAAAAGGCACAGCAGTGCCTGTACTTTTTGAGGTGGCTGAAGAAGGCCTGCCTGTTCTCCAAGATCCTTGTGAACTTTTACCGCTGCACAATCGAGAGCATTCTGACTAACTGTGCCACAGTGTGCTTTAGCGGTTGCTCCATAGCCAACTGGAAGGCCCTGCAACGGGTGGTGAAAACCATCCAGCACATCACTGGTGCCCAGCTCTCAGCCATTGTAGACCTTCAGCACAAGCGGTGTCTGCACAGGGCGAGCGGGACCCTTCACATCCATGCCACAAACTGTTTGCTATCAGGCAGGCAGTACAGGTCACAGGTACGTGTCTACCTTGGAACCTCATTCCTGCTCTCTCTGCACATGCTACCTTACTCCTTCAATTTGCCTCAATTGCATGTTTAAAATTTAGAATTGCTATTTGTACCCACACAACTATTTATCCCACTTGTAACATACACTATACTTAATACTTGTATATGTTCTGCCCTGTTCTATTTGCCTTAATTTCACATTTAGTATTGCCATTTGTACTGCATTTGTCTTCTTTGCACATCTATACATTCCACTTGTAATACACATATACTTAGTACTTGTACATTTTCTACCCTCTTCTATTTGCACTTCTAGATGCTAAGTGCATTTCATTGTACTGTACTTGTACTTCAATGACAAAGTTGAATCTAATCTAATGTAGTTTCACAAATATATTGTTGCATTTTTTTTGGTTTGTGCAAAATCACTAAGAATAATATAAAACCAGTCTGCACACCCCCAAGGTGAATTGGTTTAGTCTTGACTCTTGGTTGACAGTGCTGGGTGATGGGCAATGTATTGATGCTTGAGTGCCAAATTAACACAAATGGATAAGAAAACGTTTAAGCAATCAGGTGCCCAGTTTAGGAAAAAGTGGAAAGGTGGAGAAACATGCAAATAGTGATGGCCATTCGAGGCTTCATTAGCGTTATTTTAGCAGCAGGATATTATGCTGGCAGCACTCAGATTTTCTTTATCACAATAAAACCCATTATTGAAATGTATAAGGCAATATAGTTAACAATCTAGTCTGTGAAAAAGAACAGACAAGAATAACATTGGAACGGACATTAAAAATAAAATGTACATTCTAGATTGTTAACTATATTACCTTATATATTTCAATGATGGCTTTTATTTTGAAAAAGCAAATCTGAGTTAGCACGGCTAGCATAAAATCCTGCTGCTAGAAGAACGGTAATGAAGTCTCGAATGGCCATCACTACATGCAAAAGATAATGGTTTGCAGCTATGTGACCTCTTTATGAGTATAATATTATACATGTAATGAAATAGGCTAGTATAACATACTGTTTGTTAGCCTATGTTGCTTGCTGTGATATTTCACGGGCGACTATTCAGTTCTGTCCAACTAGATTATAACAGAGAAAATTTCAGTTTCATCGTGATAATGTGTGTAGCCTGCAGCAAAACGATTACAACCAAACTAGCACATTATTGATTTGGTTAACTTTCATTGAGGTGACATCATAAAGGTTTTCTGTGATTGTATTGACTAGGTCCTGAGTTCAGTAAGGGGAATTTCAATGCTGTAGGCTAACTTAGAAGATGTCTATATTATGCTGATATTTTATATCTTTTGTGATAAATTGACTCTTTTTGCGGGTCTTATGCCTAGAAATAGCCAAGGATGTTGTATGGTTCATTTATGTCCTATTCTGAAAGTTTCATAAGCTGTGCATAATTACATGTATATTGTGCAACAAATGTATTTAGGATGTCAGACTCGAATACTGTCAATGCGAATTCAGGGGCACTTTTGAAAGATTTATGAGCACCCTCTGGTGCACCTCTCTTTGTTATTTGTATTTATATACTACACGTTGTTTCTATTTGTCTTTCTTACGTTTTCACCGCTACTGAGCGTACGTATTGTTGGGATCGTAAGAAAATCAGTAAATACTAAGTAAATTAATATGATCGTCAAAAAAAGTCATACGTAAAACATGAAACGTAAGCGTGAAATTAGATCTGTGAATGTAAAAACATCCTGTTACGATGACGGACTAATGTTTTTGCTTGTACGGATCTAGTTTTACAATTCTGAAGTACAACATCACGATCTGGAGTTTCGGCAGTTTCATGTGATCCTCCCAAAAAACGTAACTGAAACTTTCTGGGAGGAGTGCTAATATAACAAGCATAGGCAGTGTGTATAACAGGAAATCAAGGAAAACGGAAATAGGTATCCTGCAAGATTTCAATAAAAGTCTCTTGCTTCATGCATGCATAGCAAAAACAAACTGTTATGCAATCACAACAGACGTTCCAGGATATTCTATCCAAGGCTACTCTGTGTCCTTGCCATTTTCACACAGAAGTATTTTACTTAATGCCCAAACGCATGACAGCCTACTGGTGTAATGTCATTATGCGGTCTTAAAAAACAGCTATGGACTTTAATTTTGAACATGAAATCAGGAATTGCAACGCTATGGTAGAGCACTGGGCTGGCAATCCAACTTATTGTTGCTAGTTTTTTAGTTTCGAAGAGCTACTTTCGGGTAATTTCTTTGCAGATGTCAGATTACTGACAAAAGTTTGTGCGTAAAAATAGATTCGTAAACAAATAAATGGAGACGTAAAGAATTTTACGTATAAAAAGTCGTAAATTGGTGTTTGTAATTTCACGCGTACGTTTCATGTTTTACTTTTACGAAGGTATTTTCTTACGATCCTAACAATACGTACGCTTAACCTCTTGGCAGATATCAAACTCCATAGTACTTTGGCCCATCTTGTTAATAGAACTGATTTTCCTTAATTTCATTTAGGGGTCATCAAGCATTATAACCATTCAGATTCAGAATTTTGCCTGATATTCCCCTGCAGAATTTAACTTGATACTATGCGATGAATCTCTTATGCTATGAGTCATGAACACTGATCTTAGCTATGACGAGATAGAGGACTGCAGACCCCTGGATGTTCTAGACAATTTCACACCTTGCTATTGGCAAGACGTTTTTCTATGCATCGGTGTTCTTCACAACTGTGATGAATAAGACATCAGTTTGTCCACCACAAGACAAAATAATACAATCCTAACGCAATGGGGGGCATATCAATCGCCACACTGAAAGCACCCAGGCGCCTGGGAATACTGCTCCATATAATACTACAACCCACAAAAAGATCAGACTGAATTAAATGTGAACTGAATGAAATGTAAACAGTGAAAAAACTGAAAATCCAACAGTAGGTAAATAATTCAGTACTTCATATACATACCTCCTTTGAGAATGTTACATATTTTCAGGTCCCGGCAAAAGTAATCCATCTCAGCATACTCAAAGTACTTCCGATTATTATGCCAGACAACAAACTTATATCCAAAATGTCTCAATTCAAACACTGAAACTCAAAATAAAGAATACTGTATGTAAGATTTGGGTTTGATTTCATGCAATTTGAACTGAATGCAATAAAATTTAAGAGAAAAAGTACATGAATGTATATTGGTTGGACAAAAATACCAACTGAAATTCTCACTTGGTATCACTGTGTAGGTAAATACATATTCTGTAACTCCAAAGCTGCAGGGTGAGCATGATATAGAAAAATCATATACTGCCCCTGGCAAAAAAGTATCAGAATAAAAAAAATATAAACCACATAATATAATAGTTATTTAAAGCAAAATTTTTAAAGTTTTACTTTCCCTATGGTCACACAAGATAGTAACAAGAAGGATCTTACCATGCCAAGTGTACCAAACTTCGATACTGTCTGAAGAGCAAAGTAATGTTCTCTGCCCAAAAGCAGAAAAAACACTCACCAAAACCATACAGAGACTTTGAAACATTCTGTTAATTATTGCAAATAAAGACGATAGACAATGGTTTGACTGACTGCCAGTGTCCTGTTTTCATGCAATTCCCACACTGTTTCAAAGCACACACTTCTTTAAAATGTTAATTCACATACTGTTACAGTCTACTAACTTCCTTAAAATGTCAAAGGTAGGAACTACTTACACAGATAGTTTTGTTGAGATTCATTGTTTGAAACAGGGGAAAGTAACAACCTCAACCACAGTCATGTCAAAAGCAAAAATGTACTTTTCCAATGATATAATTCATTGGTCAAAACATCTATATTGATAATAATTCCCTATATCTGTACATAACCACTTCCTAGTAATAGTCACCAAAATCTCCATAGTTCTTCGATGTGCAAACTTAGTCATAGGTGCATACACAAACAAACAACTATTTGACAGTTCAGACTACCATTATCTGTAGAAATCTAACTTTAATCTAACTTTAATCTGGTTAACCACCCAAGTCTTCAGTATCAAATGAGAAAGGCTGGTCGTAACCCATGAGGTGGTTATAGTCATGAGGAATTGGAAACAGCATTGGGTTCACAAGCATCGACATATTGTTAGCATAGAACGTGGTGAACATTTTGCTGACACCTGGTAATCTGACCTCACTTTGACGGAACACAGTCTTTTTCTCCATCAGGAGTACATTGTACGTGACCGCAGTGTACGTGTCTGTGTCATTGTTGTGGTACAAACGGACCACGTAGCCTTTGGTAATCATGTGAAGGAGGATGGGAGTCAGGAATGTGAAGAAACCGATGACACCACAGAACGCCCCTTTTAGCAAAAGACTCTGAACGCCGACGCCGGTCTTCAGGAAGATGAATGGCATTATACAGAGGCTTGCCCCGCTACTTGTGTAAGAGAACATCTTCACACCTGCAAACAACAGATAGAAACCGTTCTGTTTGAAAGGTGCAATTTATGTTTAGTCAGGCAATGATATTAACAATGTTGATGGTGATCATGAGATGACAACAAAGTAATACCACGAACGGCGTTGCCCAGGTTTCCTGAATAGATCAGCTTCCCCTCTTCAGACTGGCAGCTGGGGGACATACTAAAGCTGCGGACCATATGCTGTATGGATGGAAACTGCACCTGGACCGAAATTAAAAATGATTTATTTCCATGCAATGTCTGCCAGAAAGTTAAGAAATAATTCAACCAGTCTTCTCCATCCAAATACCCAACATGGATTCCATGTTGTGTCTACCAGAAAAATTGGAATCACCCGTAACTGCTGATGTACAATGTACTGATAAACAGGGTGGTTTAATCATGAATGCTGGTAGTTATAGGAGAACATATGCAACCAGTATGACATCACATGACTTTTAACTGCTTTAATTGTATTAGTAAACAGTTCATAAGAGTATTAAGGCAACTCGGGGGTCTGTGATATTTTGCCAATATATCATGGCTAAGTGCTGTGTCCCGACACTGTCCTGCCTAAGAACAGCTCTGCCATGGTATACTACATCCCCTTGTGCCGTATTGCTTACTTAAAAACCAGGTGGTTTGAATCCTGAATGCGGGTTATTGACAACTATGGTATGAGACCGTATACCATGGTAATGACATGAAATCAGTTTTAGTGCTCTAATTGTATTTGTAACTGGTTTATAAAAGTAAAAAGACATCTCAGTGTGGTTTGGCAATATACCAAGGCTAAGCACTGAGAACTGCTCATAGCCACGGTATACTAGCCGTGTACCATAATCCCTCATTCGTAATTGTGTACATATACGAGGTTTAGTGTTTCGCTGCAGCACGGACTTTGGGTAGCCAGCCAGGCAAGAGCTGAGACAACTTATATTTTTGTAAATATCCGTTTTAAAAAGCCACCGTTCATTAAAAACCTTTCAGACGAGATATCGAAGAAACTGTACTGAATTATTGCTTTATTCGATTATAAATCTGGGCCCCTTTCTGTGGTTTTACATATTAATTAAACAGCCTAACTAATGCACTCAAGTGTCTGAACCAGGTCAGAAGAGAAGAGTATCAGGCGCAACTTTTTGATTGCAGCACCAGCATGGCACAATTTCTGTAGCATAACTTAAGAAGCCAATAAGTGAAGTATTATTTCAATGGAAATACAGCGATCTAGCTGACAAATGTGGGAGCAGACAAAATACAGACAAATACCTTATTAGCAGCATAATTGAAACACGACCTTTTGGCAGGGTGGTAAAACTGCTCTTGGATCTTCAATGGCAGCCTTCTGCACGCGTGAGTAACAGGCCTCACATTTCGGAGTACAGCTAATTGAGAACTACAATTTTGCGAAATACAATTACGAAATCCTCGTGCAAAGTGATACTGAAACATTATAAAATCATAAAGTCAGGCTATTTTGACAATTTGCAATTGAGGTAGTAGTCAACTGGAACCCAGCATGCGCAATCGCAGACAACTAATCTCATCCACTTCTGCGCGGCAGTAGGATGGCAGGATAAACATTATTTCCTGTATGAACAAGCAATTTCACAATAAAGGTCCTTGAAAATATCACAATAAAAGTGACTGTAAGAAGTAAAGGTTCGGAAATGTACAAACTAAGAAAATAATACAAAAAATGAGACGACATAATTGACACTCACTCTTCATAATACTTTATGAAGGCTATTAATATATTTGATAGTATTAATATGTTATATAAATATTATAATATTAACAATTGTATTGGCTTTCCATGATAAAAAAAAGAAAAATCGGATTCAGTAAAGAGACAAGCTTGCAATCCTTAAAAATGTTCAGTACATTTCCATTTTGGGGGCAAGGGACCCTTTATATGATTGCAAATGCATCAGGGACACCCCCATAATCTGAATCCAAATTGAGTATGCTAAAATAAACAGAGTTATTATAATATAACGCACTGGTATTCAAGCAGGATTTACAGGTGTATATATATATATATATATATATATATATATATATATATATATATATACAGTATCTCACAAAAGTGAGTACACCCCTCACATTTTTGCAAATATTTGAATATATCTTTTCATGTGACAACACTGAAGAAATGACACTTTGCTACAATGTAAAGTAGTGAGTGTACAGCTTGTATAACAGTGTAAATTTGCTGACCCCTCAAAATAACACAACACACAGCCATTAATGTCTAAACCGCTGGCAACAAAAGTGAGTACACCCCTAAATGAAAATGTCCAAATTGGGCCCAGTTAGCCATTTTCCCTCCCCGGTGTCATGTGACTCGTTAGTGTTACAAGGTCTCAGGTGTGAATGGGAAGCAGGTGTGTTAAATTTGGTGTTATCGCTCTCACACTCCCTCATACTGGTAACTGGAAGTTCAACATGGCACCTCATGGCAAAGAACTCTCTGAGGATCTGAAAAAAAGAATTGTTGCTCTATATAAAGATGGCCTAGGCTATAAGAAGATTGCCAAGACCCTGAAACCGAGCTGCAGCACGGTGGCCAAGACCATACAGTGGTATAACAGGACAGGTTCCACTCAGAACAGGCCTCGCCATGGTCGACCAAAGAAGTTGAGTGCTCAGCGTCATATCCAGAGGTTGTCTTTGGGAGATAGACTTATGAGTGCTGCCAGCATTGCTGCAGAGGTTGAAGGGGTGAGAGATGATGATGCACAAGAAAGCCTGCAAACAGTTTGCTGAAGACAAGCAGACTAAGGACATGGATTACTGGAACCATGTCCTGCATCATCTTTAGAAGAGGCTTCCTTCCTGGACGACAGCCATGCAGACCAATTTGATGCAGTGTGCGGCGTATGGTCTGAGCACTGACAGGCTGACCCCCCACCCCTTCAAACTCTGCAGCAATGCTGGCAGCACTCATACGTCTATTTCCCAAAGACAACCTCTGGTTATGACACTGAGCACGTGCACTCAACTTCTTTGGTAGACCATGGCGAGGCCTGTTCTGAGTGGTACCTGTCCTGTTAAACCGTTGAATGGTCTTGGCCACCGTGCTGCAGATCAGATTCAGGGTCTTGGCAATCTTCTTATAGCCTAGGCCATCTTTATATAGAGCAACAATTCTTTTTTTCAGATCCTCAGAGAGTTCTTTGCCATGAGGTGCCATGTTGAACTTCCAGTTACCAGTATGAGGGAGTGTGAGAGCGATAACACCAAATTTAACACACCTGCTTCCCATTCACACCTGAGACCTTGTAACACTAACGAGTTACTTGACACCGGGGAGGGAAAATGGCTAATTGGGCCCAATTTGGACATTTTCACTTAGGGGTGTACTCACTTTTGTTGCCAGCGGTTTAGACATTAATGGCTGTGTGTTGAGTTATTTTGAGAGGACAGCAAATTTACACTGTTACACAAGCTGTACACTCACTACTTTACATTGTAGTAAATTGTCATTTCTTCAGTGTTGTCACATGAAAAGATATACTCAAATATTTACAAAAATGTGAGGGGTGTACTCACTTTTGTGAGATACTGTATATATATACACACAAACACACACATATATATATATATTTATATATATATATATATATATATATATATATATATATGTGTGTGTGTGTATGCATATTTCTAATTGCTAAGTAAATAAGAATCAGCTTTATTCACTAAGTACATTTAGACATACTATAACCTTTAACTTGTTTTAAAGGTGCTGTTAGTTCTACACAGAATAAACATAATCTACACAAAGTTGCTATAGGAATATATACTTTGGGTGATATTTGATATTATATATAATATGAGCAATTTGTACATTAATTTACAGTTGATGTACACATTTACAGATACACAGTTCCTGTGTACAGTCATGTGAAAATGTGTGTATGTCCCCTGGAAAATTGTCTTTTTTATATATCTGGACATATGGAAATGCAATCTTTTGCATTTCCAGTACTGACAGAAAAGGCAAAGTAATTTAACAAACGACACTGAACGGTTACATTTTGCAATCCTTTATTCATCAAAAATTAACAGAAATCCAATTTCATAGTGCAGAAAATACAAGTTCACCCATTACTTCAATAGCAGTTGCTGCCCCCTTTAGCTAAAATACCTTAAAGTAGACACGTTTAACTTACATCAACTTGGAGGAATTTTTTCTCACTGTTCTTTACTGCTTCAACGGTGACATGTTTGAGGATGTTCTTCACTAGTGTCTTGGAGTAGGTTTCCACTTGCAATGCAGATTTTGTGGCTCAAAACGCACAGTTTCAATTAATGAATTTGGACGATGCTAATTATGCTATTTCCAGGCTTTGACAGAGGTGAATAATGGCTTTTTGTAAAAAATGACTCCATGTTCCTTCAAGAACAACTCAGGGTAAGGGGAATTTCACCCAAATACGAATCTAGGTCAAACTATCCCTTTAAGTCAACTTCCACCTCCACAATTTTGTATGTTAAGTGCCAGGTTATTTTGACTACGTCAAGCCACCAGCCAGTTGACCTGTCTACGGTACATGGACTCATTGCTGTCAGTGATGAGACAGACAGAAGTGGTGTAATCTGAATATTTACACAGAGGCAATGTTAAATGTGCAGTTGTTTACGAGGGAGTAGAGAGCGAGAGAGAGCACACATCCTTGTGAATTCCTAAGAAGTTCAAATTTGCTTACCCATTGTTATTGGCTTGGTAGAAAATTGCAGTGGTGGGTAAATCACACTTTAGTTCTAATGTAAACGTAGTTTCCTGAGGGAGGGAATGAGGTGCCACAATGGGGAACACACGTGTCAAGCTTATCAATGAAAACAAATCCGATCATGCCTGATATGACCCTATAGGTGGGTAGCAGCTGGGATTACGGCTACAAATGTATTTACTGGTTGCATTAATTACCCAGCTACACCTGTATTCATTCTGAGGGCGGTAGTTGCTTTGATTGGCACAGAGCCAGGTCTCCAAAAAGAAATGGAGCAACGCAACTTTGCAGTGACAAACAACAAACAACAATGGGGAATGTAACCAAAGATGAACAATTAAATTGCAAAGAGTAGCCGATAGAAAGTTGTGCCAAGATAGGTAAGAAAAACATTTTGTTTCAATAGAAAAACTAGCAAAAACAACTATGAGATTTGCCGAACACAGAAGTACCTGAAGAGCAATAAAATCAATGAATACAGGTGTAGCTGGGTATTTTATAGCACGGGGTGAGACTTCCTGCTGCTACACACCTGTTGGGCCTTATCAGCCGTGATTGTACTGTATGCGTCCAACTGAGGCACCGAAAGGGACCTACCGTAAGGGAACATGGAAAGTGTTATCTCCTGCGCTATTTGTAATGACTGATAGATGCATGTTAAGGACTAATTACATTTGAATGTATGTAGTTTAATTAGAAAAATGTATGTTTTGTATCTGGTCAAGTACTACTGATGCTGACGTAATTGTTTTATCTGAGGCGTGGCTCAGTAAATCAGTTTTAGATAAGGATATATCCATCCATGGATATAGTGTATACAGGACAGATCGATCTAAGAGAGGTGGGAGTGTAGTAATATATATAAAATGTACACCGATCAGCCATAACATTATGACCACCTGCCTAATATTGTGTAGGTCCCCCTTTTGCCGTTAAAACAGTCCTGACCCGTCGAGGCATGGACCCCACTAGACCTCTGAAGGTGTGCTGTGTTATCTGGCGCCAAGACGTTAGCAGCAGATGTTAGCAGAAGTCCTGTAACTTGCGAGGTGGGGCCTCATGGATCGGACTTGTTTGTCCAGCACATCCCACAGATGCTCGATTGGATTAAGATCTGGGGAATTTGGAGGCCAAGTCAACACCTTGAACTCGTTGTTGTGTTCCTCAAACCATTCCTGAACCATTTTTGCTTTGTGGCAGGGTGCATTATACTGCTGAAAGAGGACAATGCTATCAGGGAATACCGTTGCCATAAAAGGGTGCACATGGTCTGCAACAATGCTCAGGTAGGTGGTACGTGTCAAAGTGACATCCACATGAATGGCAGCACCCAAGGTTTCCCAGCAGAGCATTACCCAAAGCATCACACTGCCTCCGCCGGCTTGCCTCCTTCCCATAGTGCATCCTGGTGCCATGTGTTCTCCAGGTAAGCGACGCACACACACCCAGCCATCCATGTGATTTAAAAGGAAACGAGATTCATCAGACCAGGCGACCTTCTTCCATTGCTCTGTGGTCTTGTTCTGATGCTCACATGCCCATTGTAGGCACTATCAACAGTGGACAGGGGGCAGCATGGGCACCCTGACTGGTCTGTGGCTACGCAGCCCCATACGCAACAAACTGCAATGCACTGTGTGTTCTGACACCTTTCTATCAGTAACAGCATTAACCTTTTCAGCAATTTGAGTTACAGTAGCTCGTCTGTTGGATCAAATCACACGGGCCAGCCTTCGCTCCCCATGTGCACCAATGAGCCTTGGCCGCCTATGACCCTGTCGCCGGTTCACCGCTTTTCCTTCATTGGACAACTTTTGATAGGTACTGACCACTGCAGACCGGGAACACCCAACAAGGGCTGCAGTTTTGGAGATGCTCACACCCAGTCATCTCGCCATCACAATTTGGCCCTTGTCAGTTGCTTAGATCCTTACACTTGCACATTTTTCCTGCTTCTAACACATCAACTTTGAGGACAGAATGTTCACTTGCTGCCTAATATATCCCACCCATTGTCTGGTACCATGATAATGAGATTATTAGTGTAATTCACTTCACCTGTCAGTGGTCATAATGTTACGGCTGATCGGTGTAGTTATCATGTAAATGTATTACTGTCCAAGTCGGTTATTAAAGAATTTGAATGTTTGACTCTTGACCTGGAGATTTCTAAATCTCCTTTTCAACTTACTGTGGTGGGTTGTTACAGGCCTCCATTAGAATCCAGTGATGCTCTGCTCTCTTTAATTAATTAATGTTATATTTTCTATCAATTTTAAGGAAATTGTCCTTATTGGGGATTTATTAGAACTGGTTACAGCCAGTGTCTGATGATTTTAAAACACACTGTGATTTTTTAAATTTCTTTCAAGATGTCAATTGTGCTACTAGACCCAATCTAAAATATCCTGAGAAATCTTCACTAATATATTTAATTCTCACAAATGTTCCACATAAATACTCCTCAGCTTCTGTCTTTGCCAATGACATCAGTGACCACTGTGTAGTTGCAACTGTTAGACAGGCTAAATTAGAGAAAACAAGACCTCATATTATAATCAAGTGAAATATGAAACAGTTTTGAGTAAGCAACTGAAAGATTTTTTACTTGCAAATGAGATCTTATCAGATTATCAATATGGTTTTAGAAAAAAAACACAGCACAATTACGGCAGGTCTTAAAGTAATACATTATTTTATTGTTTTTCTAGACAAGGGGCACCACTGTGCAGCCCTTTTTATCGATCTATCAAAGGCTTTTGATACAGTGGATCATGAAATGATGAAGCATAGACTCTTGGATATAGGTTTATCAGTAGAAACTGTCTGATGGTTTGAAAACTATTTATCAAATAGATCACAGTGTGTGCAGGTACAACGTCTCACCTCTAAGCCTGTGAATGTGTTAAAGGGTTTGCCTCAGGGATCAGTTCTAGTACCACTCCTTTTTACAATTTACATAAATAACATAGGCATAGATTTACCCCAAGCTAACTTTCATTTCTATGCAGACGATACTGTGATTTATTGTTCAGCACCCTCTCAAATTCAAGCCCTTTCTCAGTTGCAACTGGCTTTCAGTATTGTTCAACAAAGATTTAATCAGCTGAAACTTGTACTAAATGCTGATTAAATAAAATACATGTTGTTTTTTTGAAATTCAAAGAAAAAATCAATAGATCTTCTTCTACCTTACCACTCTGCAGGGTAATATATTTGATCCTGTGTCTGTATACAAATATCTTGGGATTTTAATCAATGACACTCTCTCCTTTAAGACACATACTTTACACTTGGTAAAAAAACAGGGATTAAAGTTGGGTTGTTATTTTCAAAATAAGTCTTGTTTTTCTTTTGAAGAAACTTGTATGTGCTACTTTTAAGTCTGTTTTAGATTATGGGGATGTCATCTACATGCATGCTTCTTGTCAGTCTTTACATATTCTGGACACTGTTTACCATGGTGCTTTATGGTTCATTACCAATTGTAGAGTGCTCACTCACCACTGTGTTCTATGCAATAGAGTAGGCTGGCCCTCATTGTCGACAAGTAGGCTCTCTCATTGGTACTTTTTAATTTATAAAGCAATTCTGGGTTTGACACCATCCTACCATTGTGAACTTATCAGCAAAAAAAGTTCTAAAAGCTATTGCTTACGATCACAGGATCTCTATCTACTGTCAGTTCCCACTGTCCGCACAGAGATGGGCAGAAAAGCTTTTAGGGTTGCTGCTCCTACAGCATGGAATAGTCTTCAATCTGAACAAAAAATGCAGGACCTTGTAGCACTGGGTGTTTTTAAAGACAAATTGGGAACAATGGAAGAGGGCCTATCAACAGTACTTGTCAGTGCTTTTAAAATTGTGCATTTTTTAAAAATTGTTGCTGTATTTATTTTTTTATTGGCGCTGGGTGGCATGGCTGGTGTATTTTTATTTACCTATGTTTGTGTTGTGTCTCTCCGAGAGCCATCACCTTACCGTGGTGGAGAGGTTTGTGTGTTCCTGTGAACCTGAGAGCTGTGTTGTCTGGGGCTTAGTGCCCCTGGTAGGGTTTCCCATGGCAAAGTGGTCTCGGGGGAGGAGCCAGACTAAGAATGGTTCAAAGAAAAACCAATGCACAATAGAGGAAGAGGAGGAGTTACCCTGCCCGGAG
>JACXGI010015841.1:0-16834 GCA_016801175.1 Esox masquinongy | reverse complement strand
CTGGTTTTCATTCTTTTGAAGTTTTACTCATGAAAGTTAACCAGGCTGATAAATCGTTTTACATAGCTACTATGTACAGGCCCCCCGGGCCATACACAATGTTCCTCAATGAGTTTCCAGAATTCTTGTCTAACCTTGTAGTCATGGCAGATAGTATTCTAATTTTTGGCGATTTCAATATTCATATGGAAAAGTCCAAAGACCCTCTTCAAAAAGCCTTTGAAGCCATAATTGACTCAATGGGTTTTATCCAACATGTCTCAGGTCCAACGCACTTCCACAATCATACCTTAGATTTAGTCCTGTCACGAGAAATAGATATTGTAGATCTAATAATTTCCCCCCAAAATCCTGGAATATCGGATCACTGTCTTATTACATTTACCGTTAAAACAAGAAATCCACTTGCTCCACAAACAATGAGTTTCAAAAGCCGTACTATGAATTCTCGGACTACAAATAGATTTCTTGATATTCTTACAAGCTCGCTCATCAACGACAGAGTAAATAAATCCGCAAATGATCTAATCGAGGATTTAAACTCAACACTGCGAAATACTTTAGATACGGTTGCACCACTAAAAACAAAAGAAATACGCAACAAGAAACTTGCTCCCTGGTACACAGACAATACTAGAGCACTCAAGCAAGCCTCCAGAAAATTGGAGCAAAAGTGGCGCTCCACAAAGTTGGAAGTATTCAGACTAGCCTGGATAGACAGTACACTACAATACTGAAAAGCACTCACATCTGCTCGATCAGCTTATCTCTCCAACCTGATTGAGGTGAACAAAAACAATCCAAAATTTCTCTTCGATACAGTTGCAAAGAAAATCTCAGTTGTCCTGAGAATGTCCTGAATCTCCCTGACCAGGTGTCAGTGGGGACACTTGAATTTTTTGATCCCATATCGCTCGACACATTCACTAAATTTGTAATGAGTTCTAAATCCACAAATTGTCAGCTAGACCAGATTCCAACAAAATTACTTAAGGAGCTATTTCCTGTGCTAGGTCAGCCAATGTTGAACATAATAAATTGCTCCCTTTCCTCCGGATGTGTACCAAACTCACTAAAAATAGCGGAAATTAAGCCTCTTCTAAAAAAATTGAATCTGGATCCAGACATTAAACAATTATAGGCCAATATTGAACCTCCCGTTCCTATAAAAAATCTTAGAAAAATGTGTTTCCCAACAACTGAATGCCTTCCTGAAGACAAATAACATTTATGAAATGCTCCAGTCCGGTTTCAGACCCCATCATAGTACTGAAACTGCACTCGTGAATTTAACAAATTACCTTCTAATGGCCTCAGACAAAGGTTCCGCATCCGTCCTGTTGCTTCTTGATCTTAGTGCTGCTTTTGACACTATTGATCACTCCCTTCTCTTAGAGAGACTGGAAACCCATATTGGGCTACGTGGACATGTTCTGGCCTGGTTTAAATCTTATTTATCTGAAAGATATCAGTTTGTATGTGTGGATGGCATATCTTCTGACAAATAAAAGGTATGTTTTGGTGTTCCACAAGGCTCGGTTCTGGGCCCTTGTTCTCAAGGCTCGGTTCTGGGCTATTGTTCTCACTATATATGCTGCCTCTGGGTGATGTAATCTGGAATCACAATGTCAGTTTTCACTGTTATGCTGATGACACACAGTTACATATTTCAATGAAGCATGGAGAAGCCCCAAAATTAGCTACTTTGGAAGCATGCGCTTCAGATATTAGGAAGTGGATGACAGAGAACTTCTTGCTTTTAAACTCAAGAAAAACAGAAATGCTTGTTTTAGGACCCAAGAAACAAAGAGCTTTGTTGGCAGATCTCACTGTGAACCTCAACGGCTGCATGGTCGTATCCCAAAAAACTGTAAGAAACCTCGGCGTTACCCTTGACCCTGACCTCTCCTTTGATGAACATGTAAAACATGTCTCAAGAGTTGCTTATTTTCATCTTCGAAACATTGCAAAAATCAGAAACTATCAAACTATCAAAAACTGATGCAGAAAAACTAATCCATGCTTTTGTTACTGCTAGATTAGATTACTGCAATGCTCTTCTTTCCAGCTAACCTGATAAATCATTAAATAAACTTCAAGTAGTGCTGCACACGGCTGCTAGAATCCTAACTAGAACAAAAAAATTCGAACACATTACTCCAGTACTAGCCTCTTTACACTGGCTGCCTGTTAGGGTTAGGGCTGATTTTAAGGCTTTATTGTTAACCTATAAATCAATGGACTTGCTCCTATTTACCTCGCTGAAATGTTCCAGCCATACATACCTACACGTAACCTTAGATCGCAAGATACAGGCCTTTTAATTGTACCTAGAATTTCTTAACAAACAGCCGGAGGCAGGGCCTTCTCTCATAGAGCTCCACTACTGTGGAATGATTTGCCAATTAAGGTTAGAAATGCAAACTCAATGCAAACTTTCAAGTGTCTACGATAGACTCATCACTACAGCATGGTCTATGATTAAGTGTAGTCTGGCCCAGGGGCATGAAGGTGACCAGAAAGGCTTGATACTGTCCACCCTTGCTGTCTTGACAGGTGGGCTCTCATCGCCACTGGGATGCCCTCCCTCCAATGCCATTCAGGGGTTTGCCATTCACTGGCATTCACTGGTTATGCCATTCACTGGTTTGTTGTTGTCTCTCTGTTGCGCATTTGTGCAATAGGGCTGTACTCTGCTGGCAATACTCGGCCCTCATTCAGGGTGGTTGTAGTTGGTGGGGGTCCCTTTGGTTGATGCTTGGCAATGTGGGTGGATTGATTTCCTGCCTGTTGGGCCCTGTCCGGGGCCTCCCCCGGATAGGGCCACAGTGTCACTGGACCCCCCTGTCTCAGCCCCAAGGTATTACACTGCTATATTATTGTGCTGGGGGAGTAGGGTCAGTTCTCCTTCTCTACTATAAATCCCTGTAGATCTAAGGAATGCATTTTCTAAATTTTCCCTGTCTCCTGCCATTTTAAACTTAGGAGGACATGAGGTCTTGGCCCACACCTGAGGAGTACCAGGCTTGAAAGACCCATTGCTGTCCCTGTCCAAAGTCCTCCTGGTTGTGTTGCAGATCAAGATAATACCTGACGATTTCAGCTGCCACTGTGCTGACACCTACCCCCTCCCCCGTGTTGTCCTTGTCCATCTGGTCATGCTTCCGACCTGGACTAAGTTTAAATAGACTCTGGACTCAGCCCACATGCATTTATTAATTATTACAATTTGTACTCTTAATATGGTCACCCGGCACAGCCAGAAGAGGACTGGTCACCCCTCTGAGCCTGGGTCCTCTCTAGGTTTCTTCCTAAATTTCGGCTTTCTTAGGGAGTTTTTCCTAGCCACTGAAATTCAACACTACTGTTGTTTGCTCCTTGGGGTTTAAGGCCGGGTGTTTTGTAAAAGCACTTTGTGACAACTGCTGATGTAAAAAGGGCTTTATAAATAAATTTGATTGAATGATTGTGTTGAAAATGGTCAGATTTCTGGCAGCTGCCGTTTCGCCGTCTTTTGAGCTATCAGTAAACAAATGCACATGGTGTTATATGGGGATGGTGTCAGAAGGCACAATGAATATGAAGGGTATAGGTCATTGTTCCATTAAGCAACGCAGACATGAATATTTTACATACATAAAAGATGTATGTAGACTATAGGCTGGGGAAAAGGAACAAAAGTCTTTGAGTTGTTGTAGGTTATGGAGGTTCAAAAGTGTACTATTGCGGTGTTATTCCGAATACAACAAAGTTTCTTATTTTAAATACCTGTTGTTCCAATATGCAGCAAACCAATCGACTGGAATGGAGATGGACAGTTGCAGATACCATTTGAATTTGCACTTTTTTCACGCTTTTGGTCTCACAGGACACCATAGTTTGGTTGCATGTGTTTTTTTTATGCATATTCAATTATATCCCTTTCTATCTGAGATTAGTCAGATTCATTATTACATTGTAGTAGTCACCAGCCTTTTGTTAATGCTTCAAATGCCATTAATTGCATTTTTGTGTTAACTTGTTTGTGAATGTGTGTGTATATATGCGTGCATATGTGGAGATTTTTGTGGGCTGGACCCATTTTAAAAGCCCATTCACAAGGTCAATGTATCAGTGTTAAGCTTTGTAAAACTTTTTCACTTGGTGAACAGCAACAGGGAAAATATGCTATAATAGAAGCATCATTTGTATTTAAAGAGGAAAAACCTCGGCTTCAGAAATGTTCCCTTCAATAAGAACTTGGGATGCTTCTTCTTGGCAGTCTATGTTGAAAATGGGTTTTCAAGGGAGATGAACAGAGCACTGGTTTAGAATACTCCCCTGTGGCTCTTACGAGCTTTCCTCTCCTCCCTCTGCTATAGGATACTGCCAGGGAAGAATTCCCAGCTAGCAGTCGTACATTTCCTTCATTTCTTTCAGGATCTTGATGCTCTCACTGTACCTCAGCTGATTCTTGTTAAATGAGTCTTTCCATTTCTGCCTGATCTTTTTCCAGCGTTCCATGTGGTTGTATATGAGGGGACTACAAAAGTCGTATTTGAGTCCTGTGTGTCAGCACCGTGTTATGCACTTATTTTAATACCTTTTTTTTGTAGATGGCAGTGTTGCTTTTCATTCTTTTCCTATACAGTTTGCTTTTGGTTATTAAGTTCCGTCTGCGTGTATTTTGTTTTAGAAGTTGACAGGTGAATGACAGGTGAATCCGACTTAATTTGTAAAAGTAGAAACATTAAGTAGGTTTTGCCAAATTTTCAAGATCCAAGGTGGCGGATTTTAAGGGTTCTTGAGGCTTTATTGTTCCTCATGAGAAATGAGGCATGTCCACAAAGATGCAGCACTATAGGTCAAACAGGGTGGAAACGCCATCATTTTGAAATTATCAAATTGAATCATGTACTGTAGCGCCCCTGGTGGAGGAATCGGGGCGGGTGTCTGTTTGGTAGGTACTCGTGGTCTATATTTTCAGTGTGTAAAGTTACAGCATTTCTCCCAGGACTTTTTGAGTTAATCAGCAGTTAACCAGAGGACCCCTAAATATAGTTGCAAGCAACCATGGGACGGGGTCCTCTTGTAACATGGTGAGCATGGGGAAGCAGCCATAACAACATTGCAAGCATATGGCAGCAGAAATAATCCCACGGTAAGCACTTTAATACAATTTTTACTCTGGTCAGCCATTTTGTCCGCCATCTTGTATTACTTCTCTTAGCTTTTAACACCCTATAGGGCGACATCTGTAAGACACATGTATGCCACTGGCCAGGTCAAATAGAGTTGTCGTCAATTTTAAGTATTTTTTTACAGGTTTTGTGAAATTTTCACACTACAAAATAATCCAAGATAGTAGACATAGTAGGTTCTTGATTTAATTTTGTACCTTCTGGGGAATGAGGCATGTACACAAAGAATCACCATTCTACGTCAATCGGGGTGGAAATGGCATCATTATTGAAAAAATGCATTAAGTTGTGGTCAGTGGTGCCCTCTGTGGAGAAATTGTGACGGATGTTTGTGTGGTAGTTATACGTGGTCTATATTTTCAGTGTGCCGTAATGAATCACACACCTTCAGGTAGGGGTCTGGAGGACCCCTAATTATTCCAAGTTACATTAATGTGGTGTCAAATTAAAGAATGGGATGTGCTCTTTAAAACAAAGTTAACTTGTAATTTTAATGTGTTCTTTGTTTTTATGCTACGTCTATTTGTTTCAAATGTGTGAGAAAATACAGCTCTGGAAAAAATTCAGAGACCACTGCAAAATTATCAGCTTCTCTGGTTTTACTATTCATAGGTATGTGTTTGAGTAAAATGAACAGTTTTGTTTTATTCTATAAACTACTGACAACATTACTCCCAAATTCCAAACAAACATATTGTCATTTAGAGTATTTATTTGTAGAAAATATCAACTGGTCAAATTAAACAAAAAAAGATGTATCGTTTTCAGACCTCAAATAATGCAAAGAAAACAAATTCATATTAATTTTTCAACAACAAAATACTAATGTTTTAACTTAGGAAGAGTTCGGAAATATATTTGATGGAATAACCCTGATTTTTAATCGCAGCTTTCATGCGTCTTGGCATGCTCTCCACCAGTCTGTCACATTGCTGTTGGGTGACTTTATGCCACTCCTGGCACAAAAATTGAAGTAGCTCGGCTTTGTTTGATGGCTTGTGACCATCCGTCTTCCTCTTGATCAAATTCCAGAGGTTTTCAATGGCTGTGTGGCATGGAGCATTGTCCTGCTGGAAAAAACAATTCTCAGGGTTGGGGAACATTGTCAGAGCAGAAGGAAGCAGGTGTTCTTCCACGATAACCTTGCACTTGGCTTGATTCATGCGTCCTTCACAAAGACAAATTTGCCTGATTCCCGCCTTGCTGAAGCATCTCCAGATCATTATCGATCCTCCACCAAATTTCACAGTGGGTGCGAGATATTGTGGCTTGTAGGCCTCTCCAGGTCTCCGTCTAACTATTAGATAACAAGGCGTTGGGCAAAGCTGAAAATTTGACTCGTCAGAGAAGATGACCTTACTCCATTCCTCTACGGTCCAATCCTTATGGTCTTTTGTAAACTTCAGCCTGGCTCTTCTTTGCTTCTCATTGATGAAGGGTTTTTTTCTAGCTTTGCACGACTTCAGCCCTGCTCCTAGGAGCCTGTTTCGAACCATTATCGCCGTGCACTTCACCTGAACTGCTGTTTGCCATCCTTTTTGTAGGTCACTTGATGTCATCCTACGGTTGTTGAGTGACATTCGAATGAGTTCACGGTCATCTCGGACAGTGGACAGTCGTTTTTGCCCTCTGCCAGTCTGTAGCAGTGTTGTTTTCAGGATGGAAGCAACCTGACGCTTACTTTATCCCTTTGCCAGTAAAGCCAGAATTGAACCCTTCTTTTCCTCAGTCAAATCTGTTCTTTTCAACTATTTTGTCATGCTGAATTGTTATTTTTGTATTCAAATTACCTTTGAGGTACTGCTTGCACTGTTTTTGCCATCCTGCTGGTCCTATTGCAAGAGGATGGTAATGACCAAAGCAATGGTTTTTATACTTTTTCTCGTTAAATTAGATTTGGTTCAGGTAATCACATAATCAGTACCTCATTAAGTAAAATGAGGTGTGCCTGAGTTGGAATTTCACAGACACTGAAATGGAATGGCTGCCATACATGTAGAGATGCTGATTTAAGAAAAATTAGGAGTGGTCTATTAATTTTTTCCAGAGCTGTATGATTTATTTTCAGAATTCTCAGTAATCTACAGCAGCATTCTAGAAATATCTTGGGTCTAAAGGGTTAAACAAATGAATCAAAACAGAATATGCTGATCTAAATTAATAATTGTTGAACGTTATCAAGCACTCCCTGATCAGATCCTCCACGTCTTATCCCAGTTACATGACAATGGACTTGTCCTGGTTAGGCTCCATTCATTGACAAACACCAATCAACAGTACCACAAACGTACCAAATCATTCATTTACAAATAGTTGTTTTTTGTCTTTTAGAAAAGGAAATACCTTGACTTCGGACTTGCCTTGGTAGTTAACTATCAAACATTAGTTAGCTACCAACAATGCGCTGATATCAAAACAAGCAACGCTAACTAGCGTGAGATGGTGTGATAGAAATCTAAAGTCAGAACCCTTTAAGGCAGGTAAGGTAGAGATACTACCTTACTCTTTAACACAAATACAGTTTATTAATATTTGCAAATAGAGACAGAAAGACATCAGATCATCAGAATCAGTGAAAGTCTGTCTGCCGTGCAGTTCAGAAACACCTCCTTTTTTATGGGCAAGAAGATGGGACAACATCTCACAAAATAACTGACCTTTGAGCAACACATGACTATGGTCTCAATTAGCCTAGTCTTGTTCTTCCCTATTTAATTTGCCCCTTTGGTCGTTTATGTTGTGGTTCATTGTTTGCTTCAGTTCGCAGTGTACCTCTCCTTTTGTTATTTTTGTTGGAAAGTAATAAAAGGAATGACTTCCCACTTCTGCTCTACGCCTCATGTCCTGCCCCTCAGCCGTGACAGAATGAACCACCACAACAGGACCAAGCAGAGCTGGACTGTGGGGGAACTCGTCACCGAGGAGGAGTACCTCCGTGGTCTTGCTCTGGATCCTGTCTGGAATCCAGGGTGGCAGCGACGCCGGCAGACACCACGTCAGCGTTCCTGAGCACAGGCCCAGTGGCCAGTCCAGGAGACCCCCCATTAAATTTTTTGGGGGGACGGGTATGGGTCCTGTGAGAGAGAGGGGAAGTGGTGCCCCTGCCACCAGACCAGTGGGGGCTCGTTGAAGAGCTCCTACTCAGGGGAGCAGGAGCACCTAGATGACGATGAGGGGGACAGATGGAGGCTCCGCCCCCGGAGCAGAACGTGGTGCTGTGTCCTGCTCCTGGGGGACACAGGCAGGGCCTGACTGAAGAGGTGCCTCTATGCATCTCTGCGCTCCACATTTGATTGTCCCCAATTAGAGGCAGCTGCTCCACATTGCCTCAAATTGGGATCCCTATTTACATTGCCCTTCTGATCATTTATGTTGTGGTTTACTGTTTGCTTCATTTGCTTCAGTTTGCAGTGTACCTCTCCTTTTGTTGTTTTTGTTGGAAAGTAATAAAAAAAATGACTTCCCACTTCTGCTCTGCGCCTTGTGTCCTGCCCCTAAGCCGTGACATACAGTCATTCTTTACATTCTTCTTTCTTTGAGGTAGTATTTCACACTTAAATTTTTTCACTGTTTAGGCCTTTGTATGCTTCAGTTATGTCTGAACTGCAGACCTTAATGATAATGTATTATGCTACATGATGTAGGGTGAGGGTTGACAACTAGATTTAGCAACAACCCATTTTTATATTTCACTTTAAGTTCACATTAGTTACATGTATGATTAGTTACATGATTTTGGTGGAATATTGCGGTAGGCGGCGATTGGATTGGAGATTCCTCTCCCCTCTGCCCCTCCGGTGTGTGGAGCAAATCTGTGGGAAGACGAGATTTATACCAAACCGCAGACAAGTGTAAAGGATTAATTTATTACCATATCCTTATTTTATCCATTATTCTGCAAATTAACTATAATGAATGGACTGTTTTTGACTAGACCTGAATTTGCTTTAGACTGTTCATGTATGCCACAGATAGAAGAAGCCCTAGGTCAGCATGCCCTGTTGATAGAAGTGATTATGGCCACAACCAAGGCGCCAGGCCTTGAACCTATCTTATCTATGGCCCTGTTTTGTTGGCTCCAAGGTGAAGTTGCCTGTGTCTCCTCTGTATTCTTCCGTTTGTGTAGGACAGGGACTAGGGGTAGCTCAGATCAGGAGGTCTGTTAACTCTGACCTAGAACTATGGTTGCCATGACAGTGTAGGGTCCTGTCTTGTTTTTCCTATTAATATGACAACTTGTTTTTGTATGTATCTTATAGCATAAGAGAGAATATTTTCGGGAGCTGACAAGGAGGGGTATAAAGAAGTGAAAGCAATAATGTATGATCAGAACAATTGTTATGACACTACTCTGTTGGTCTCTGTACTTATACCCTGTTTTGTGAAAGCGACTGTTCCTGTGGATCCACATAATTAAACTGAAATAATCAACTGTTATACGAACAACTGTTGAGTCTCTTCTCATAATAAATTGCGAACATTTTTCCATCTTCCACACGGTGAAGGCTCCTCCGGCCCCCACTATGCCTTCATTGGAGTGCGACGTGGAGGGCACTTGGGATGCCCCCGTTCAGCTGCAGGCCCCGGTTCCTCTCTTTTACTTGCAAGGACATTAGGGAGAAGGACGTGTCCGAGGGTATCCCTCTGCTAGAGGCCCCCCTGGCAGCGTACCTGCTTCCCGGAACCAGCATTTGGTCGGCGACCAAGAAGCCAGTTTTACCATCTCAGCAGAATAAGGTAATTTCTCAGTTCGCTGAGAACTCTCTGGGCGCCCAGGCCATGGGCGCGGCCAACAACGTTGCCCACATGGCTGCATCACTTTCCAGGTTGGGTGCTGGCCGCTCCTCCCTGTCTCTGAACAAGACTGAGGAGGTGGCAAAGTCGGCAGGGGTGATTCTGCAGCTCATCCAAACCTCCGTGGTCTGTGCCAGCCACGTGATGGCTAACAGCGTGGTCACGTAGAGGCACCTGTGGCTGTCCCTCACAGCCCAAAAAGATGCGGAGAAGCCCACCCTCCTGAATGCCCCACTCTCAGACGTGGGACTGCTCGTAGCGGCGGTATCCAAGGCTGTTGCTCGCCTCGGGAAGGAAAAGGAGAGGACTCTCGCCAGACACCTTCTGCTCCCGCGTCAATAGCAGCCTTCACGAAAGCCTGCTGTTCCTGCTCCCTCTTCAGCCCGACCGGGTTCTTCTACCAGATGACAGGCTAGATGAAAGCCGGCGGCTCCGTCGGTTCCGGCTCAGGCTCTGCCCGTGGCTGCTACGACGGCTGCTCTTGGAATCCACAATTTGCCAGCCCCACGAAGGAACATTGCTCAGTGGGTTCGGAAAGATTCCAGATGGAGACGGGATTGACTAGACAGCGGAGGAGTACGTTCTCCCCTGACACTGAGTGACTTTGAGCAACCGGTGCTTTTTTGATTCAATAAAGATTCAAAGCGTGTGGCTAATTGTGTGTTGTCACATTCTGTGTACTCGTTTCGCGGGCACTGCGAAACGAGGGGTGCTGTGCCTGCTCAGCTATGACGGGAAGGTTGCTTGTCACGTGATGTTTGGGTGTGGGGACTGCCACGACGTGATCGCCTCAGCCTCTCTCCCTGTGCATGGTGATGGTGCATTCGGTCATGTCCCTGCTGGGTGCCTTGTGGTTCCTCTGGGGCTCCTGCAAATGCCCAGCACACAGCGGGGTTCACTCAGCTTCAGCTGGACTTGGTCCATAACTGTCGAAAGCTGTTGTCAGCCCCGGCCTCCCTAGAATGCGATCTGGCCCATTGGAGAAACGAGCGCACTCTGTTACGCGAAGTCCCATTAGGGAGTGTCCTCTTACATTCCAGCGTATATGGATGTGTCCCTGACTGGGAGGGACGTGCCAGAGGCAAGTAGTAGGTGGTGCGTGGCCTCAATCGAGGACGCACATGAACAGCTTGGAGCTCAAAGACGTTCTGTTGGTCCTGCGCCACATCGCTCCTATGATTCAAGATCGCAATGTGTTTGTGTGGTCGGACAACACGACGACACTGGCCTACATAAATCGCCAAGGGGGAGTCAGGTCTCCTATACTCCATCAATTTGTGGAGGACTTATGGAATTGGGCCCACGAGCACCTGCGCTCATTGAAGGTCTCCCATGTTCCAGGGCACCTCAATTTGGGAACAGACCTCATGTCTCAAGGAGGTCCTCGGGGCGATAAGTGGATGCTGCACCCAGACGTTGTTTACACATTATGGAGCCGGTTTGGGGCAACCGAGGTAGACCTCTGTTGCCCTCTGTGTCTTGAGAGAATGCTCAGTGTCCCCTGTGGTTCTATCTGAGGGAGAAGGATGTTGGGCTATCAGCTGCTGTGATCAGCATGATTCAGGGTGCTCGGGCTATATGTACTTCTACGGTGTACGCATATTTTACCTATGGTGTGAGGGTGTGTGGGTGGTGGGTTTTACTCTCAAGTTTTTGCAACATCTGTTCAATGAGCAATGCTCTACTTCTATCATTAAGGTGTATGCATCAACAATTTCGGCTTGTCATGAGGGCTTTGGCAGAGTGCCCGTTTTTGGATACTCACTTGTTAAGCGCTTCTTTTGGAAACTCACCGACTGACACAAATGTTGTTCATGCCAGGGTTTATTGTTTCATAAAAATCCTTCTATTTGTAACAAACACAGTAACAAGCATTTAGTTACACATGTAGTTAAATACCACAATTACTACCAGTTAAATCATGTAATTACACTGTAACAAGGGCCCCTTAACACTAGAACCGCCAGGGCTTTCAGAGCCCTAGTATCTGATTGGCGTCATTAGCATACGAATCGTCCCTATTAGCATTCACATTCTCCTCTGCAACATTACCATCCAGCCAGAGCATCAGTTCATCTACTGGGTCATTATCAAACTATATAGAATAGTCTAAAAAATAATGAATTACAGAATTTGTTTGTTTAAAATGATTAACGAATTTGAAGACTACAAGAATGTGTTTGTATTGTCTTGTATTGGCTTTATGATACGGAAAAAAAACGATTAAGAATACAAAGAACAATTATTATTTCAACAATTATTATTATACCCAAAATTTTGTTTTTAACTATTTTCAGACCTCCACGACATTCTGCAAATTTTATTGATGATTTTGCTGAACTACTCTGTTATATCAGTTGATTATAATTTGTTTTTTATTACAGGTGATTTTAACATCCACATAGATAATACGGACAATAATGCCAAAGAACTTTTTGCAGCACTACTTGACACTTTTGATCTCACTCAACATGTGAAAGAGCGTACTCACACTCAAGGTCACATTGTAGATCTGGCTATCTATAAAGGTCTCGATATATCCTCTGTCATGGTTAAAAACTTGGCCCTGTCTGATCATTTCTGTCTTTTTTGAATCACTGATCGCCCCGGATGTTCCAGTAAACTCTGTTAAGAAACTTCTTAACTTTCTGTTAAGAACAGGTACATTAATGAGAGTACCAATGCTCAGTTTATGGAAGCCATATGGCGCTTTTCCACTGCATGGTACTGGCTCGACTCTACTCGCCTCGCCTCCACTCTACCGGCTTTGGGAGCTTTTCGACTGCATAGTACCAGCTCGACTCGGCTCACCTTTTTTGCTTTTCCACTGGCCAAAAGTTGGGATAGTACCTGGTACCAGGTACTTTTTTTAGTACCAGTTTCGTTGAGGTTCCAAGCGAGCTCAGGCGATACCAAAAGGTGACATGAAAACACGGAAGACTTCTGATTGGACAAGGGTGACTCAAAGCGTGCAGCAAAGCAAAACAGGCCGTTCTGCTGTTAGCTGTCCAGTGTCAGAGAATGCTTTTATGAGACGAGAACGGCGCCATTTTGCAGGTATGTCCCAGGAGTCCTTGCATTGAAATGGGTTAATTTCAATGGCAGTGCATAGGATCAGACTCGTAATTTAAGCGATTGTATTTTCCCAAAACTCCTCTTGGTTTGGACCTACGTACTGGCATTGAAATCAACTTGTTATTCCCATGAGAGACCCACAAAGACATGCTGTTTTTGTAACCTACAAAAGGACATCGTCTTTTTCCTCCTCTGGGTTTTCCTATAGGCTAACTTGCATACATTGCACTGGTCAAAGTAGTAACGTCAAACCAATCAGAAGAAGCCTACCAAGCTTCCTAACCATTTTTGCAGTCTGCAATGTATTAAGACCAAAGTTACTGCTCATGTGTGCTTCCTCACTACTACCGGTACAAACGCTGTCTTCTATACATTAGGCTAATCTTGAGTCAGTCGGCATGGTATAGCCGGCAATTAATAATGCAATTATTTATACCTTTTAATCAAGATGGAGGGGATATGTAGGTTGTTTTAAATGTGTTGGTGTTGAGTTGTTAGGTGTATACGCTTAAATCTAACAGAACATTGCATTTACGTCGTCTTTTATACTGCAGGGCAATAATTTTATTCTACCTTTTCACTGTTTTTCAAAGAGGGTCTCTGACCATGTTATCCAGATTTAGTTTACTTTTGATTTGCCACTTTACATTCAAAGCTTGTCAATTTAAAAGAAAATTGATGGAGTTCATTCAATATAATTTTCTTTTCACTGCAGGGTTTACATTAGTTGGCAAATGCTGGCATTTCGCCGGTATCAGGTGTACGATGTCACACGTGTGTCATGTTGGAGGTGGAGTCATCGCAGTTTTCCTGTGATGTCACTATGGGCGGGTACAGAGTACTCTCTACAGTGGAAAACCAACTGAGGCGAGCCGTGTAGAGCCGAGTCGAGCTGGTACCATGCAATGGAAAAGCGCCCAAAGCGGGTAGAGGCGAGTAGATTCGAGCCGGTACCATGCAGTGGAAAAGCGGCAATAGCTATCTCTCCAACAATAAGTGCTGAGTCAGTTGATGTACTCCTGGATAATTTTAATGCCAAAATATTGAATGTCATGGATCGTGTTGCACCGGTAAAGGTAAAGAAAACTATGAGCAAAGAGAAAACACCATGAAGAACCACCATGATGGTAAGCGCCCTGAAAAGAGAATGTAGGAAAGCGGAGGAAAAGTGGGGGAAAACTAAACTTTAAATCCACTATGACATCTATAAACAAAGCCCTGGTAGCTTCAACAATGAGTAATGCAGGGCCACACAGCAACATTTATCAGGAATGATCAAGAATATCAAGAATATCAACAATACCCGCACTCTATTTGCCATGGTCGACAAGCTTTCAAACCCCCTAAAGTAGACAGCATCAGAACTCATGTCCACTGTGAAATGTAATGAATTTGCGTGTTTCTTTAATGAAAATATTTAAAGTATTAGACGGACTATCAGAACTACACAGTCTAACAAGGACACTGTACTGTCACAACGACATAAGTTGGTTATTATGTCGCAATTTAAAACAATGGATTAAAAATCCCTAGAAGAAACAGTTCAACATCTTAAAGCTTCCACATGTTGTCTCGACACACTGCCATCAGACTTAAAACATTTTTTTTAACTCTATAATAATGGACCTACAGCCAATAGTTAATAGTTCTCTGCAATCAGGCAATTTCCCCACGTCTCTAAAAACAGCTGCCATTAAGCCCCTATTAAAAAAGAGAACACTGGATGCATCTAAGAGAGGGATAGAATATTGTTTGTTACACTTTTGTGTAAACATGTCTGATTTATGGCTTTAGGGATTGACCTTTGAGTGGTGTGACCGGAAGGTAAAGGTGATTATGGGATTAATAATTTATCGTTTATGTCAAAAGGTTAAAAGGGGTCATTTCCAGACTTCCCAGGTGTCTTTTAGGGAGGGGTGGTTTTTATGATTTTGACCCAGGATGTTTGGGTAATAAAAGTGTTTTATGTATATGTTTTCACAGGTGTAAGATGCTTTTTTAAATGTGTTTCTCACGGGAGGGAGATGGGACTAGGTAAAGGTAGGGGGCTGGTCAAGGGGGGTCTGGGTGATGGGTAGGTCAAGGGAAGGGAGGGGAGGGGTTTGGTTTTAGGGCTCTTGGGGTAGTGAGTGTGTGTGTGTCATAAATAAAGTTTGTGTGTTTCCTCTTGGCCAAAGCTGGACTTTAACTTTTTAATTTCCATTAGATTTTTAAGATTTTAGAGATTTTTGCTTCAAGTGACTGACAAAAATGGCTTTGGTACTGAGCGATACACCGGTGGTAGCCCTGACTTATGAAGTAGGCCGTAGAACGGAAGATAAAAAAGTGGAAGACTATGTTCCAGAAATATTTGATGCACCAAAGAAGCGCTTCCTCAATCTGTATAGAACTCAAGTGCCGTCCTTTTTTAAGCTGTTGACAGATCAACATGACTTGCCTGATGGAAATATGCTTTGGTTTATTTTTGTTTACCCTGCCTCTAAAGTAAAGCTGTACGGTTTACCCACAGGAACTGACTATACAGATGCAACATTAGGCGTGTAGTACCCTATCAACGACTGGGAATATTGCATCATGTAGTATGTCCTGAAATGAGGACAACTATGAGAGGCTACACTTGTTACACAAATATGGAGATCAGATGGGAAGGTGTATCAAGCTCTTCAGAAAGAATGCATCACAGAATAGATATACAGAGAAAAAATTGACTTCCAACTGGTTTTGTTGACATTTCTTCCTTCACGGAGAAAATAAGTGATGGGCAGAGGCATAACTTGGTAAGTGTACGGATACCTGTTAACATATGGCCAGATCTGGAAAACAATATCCCATATGGAAAATATATTGATACATTTTACTAAATGTTTATATCTTTTATCTGAAACTTGTAATATATATGACAGTCAAACCAGATACAAGATCCTTAGTAAATTTGTGTAATATGAAACTTATATAATTTATGGACTTATAAGTACTATATATGACAGTAAATACAATATCCTTAGTAGATATGTGTAATATTAAACTTATAAATTGGGCATTACATTAGTGAAACTGAAATCTTGCAAGTATTGTATAAAAAACCTTACAAGACATACAGTGGATATAAAAAGTCTACACACCCCTGTTAAAATGCCAGGTTCTTGTGATGTAAAAGAATGAGACAAAGATAAATCATGTCAGAACCTTTTCCACCTTTAATGTGACCTATAACTTGAACAATTCAATTGAAAAACAACTGAAATCTTTGAGGGGGAAAAATAAAAACTCACAATAACCTGGTTGTATAAGTGTGCACACTCTTAATCTAATACTATGTTGAAGCACCTTTTGATTTCATTACAGCACTCAGTCTTTTTGGGTAGGAGTCTATTTGCATGGCACATTTTGACGTGGCAATATTTGTCCACTCTTCTTTGCAAAAGTGCTCCAAATCTGTCAGATTGCGAGGACATTTCCTGTGCACAGCCCTCTTTAGATCACCCCACAGATATTCAATTTGATTCAGGTCTGGGCTCTGGCTGGGCCATTCCAAAAAGTTAATCTTCTTCTGGTGAAGCCATGCTTTTGTGGATTTGGATGTGTGCTGTTGAAGTACCGACCTAAAGTACTTCCCCGAGTTGGTTAATGAGAAGAGATTAAGAGGAGACAAAATCGCAGTGCCGGCAATTATCTTTATTCATACAGATATATCTGGAGACAGTGTGGCATTCAGTCCAACAGAGTCTGACACAATCACAGCACACACAGTTCTTATAGCATGAGCCCCCTACCCTAAATTTTAT
>JACXGI010015840.1:6451-16968 GCA_016801175.1 Esox masquinongy | reverse complement strand
TAACATTAGGGTTAGCACCTAACACACACATCAGTAACATTTAGCCTAGTCCTTAACACACACCTCAGTAACATTAGGGTTAGCACCTAACACACACATCAGTGACATCGAGTGAAAGTTACCATGGAAATGGGAGCAGGGGAAGGAGCAAGTACAGGGTCACTGTTGCTGGGCTTAAAACCATTGACTGACTGTGGCCAATAAGAGCTCTGGAATCTCTGCTCCCATTGGCTGGTGCTGGCATGTTTCTGCCCCTCTGTGGTTCTGTTATACAGAGAACGAGTCTTCTGAAAAGTATGAGTCTAGAGAGAAGGTTAATGTAAGAATTTTTGTGTCCAGGAGAGTATGGGTCACTACAGAGATGGATGACTGATAACGATTAAGAGATGAGGGAGAGAGGGGGGAAGAGGAGGGAGAGAGGGGGGAAGAGGAGGGAGAGAGGGGGGAGAGACACTGTAGATGGAGGGAGAGAGGAGGTGTGAGGGTCAGAATTAGGGTTACTTTTAGATTCAGGCATTAGGTTTTAAGATGAGGGTTAGGTTCAGGTGTTAGGGGTTCAGATGAGGGTTAGGTTCAGGTGTTAGGGGTTCAGATGAGGGTTAGGTTCAGGTGTTAGGGGTTCAGATGAGGGTTAGGTTCAGGTGTTAGGGGTTCAGATGAGGGTTAGGTTCAGGTGTTAGGGGTTCAGATGAGGGTTAGGTTCAGGTGTTAGGGGTTCAGATGAGGGTTAGGTTCAGATGTTAGGGGTTCAGATGAGGGTCAGCTTCAGGCATACAGGGTTAGGATTAGGGAAAAGGGACCATAGACAATCAGTTTTCTGTTCCCCACAAGGATAGACAAGTGTGTGTGTGTGTGTGTGTGTGTGTATGAGTGTGTGTGTGTGTGTGTGTGTGTGTGTGTGTGTGAGACCATCTGACACTGTAACAATGTTGGTTCAGTAAATAATCTGGTGTTTCATACCAGCTATTAGATACACCCACATACAAATACAAAGTCACACACATATAAACACTCAAACATACACACACCGGAGTTCCATATCTGCTGGTGGAGTTACTGTGTCTGGACGTTCTATTGGATGGGCAGAACTGGAATGAAGTAGACTCAGTTGCATCCTGAAGATCTAGAGAGAGAGAGAGAAAGAGAGAGAGAGACACAGCAAGAGAGAGACACGAGGCAAGAGAGTCACGCAGAAACAGACGCAGAGATAGACAGGCATTAAGACAGTCAGAGAGAGTGAGACCAGCACAGAGAGACAGAAAGAGAGAAGACACAGAAAGAGACGCAGAGAGAAAGGGGTGGAGAGGGAGGAGGACATTTTAGTTTAACCAAACGTATCATCCAGCATCTTACAGTATCGAGGCATCTTAAAATGTCTAATCTGTGATATTTTTGGCTGAGACTCATATTTTTGAAACTGAACCACAAAATATGATGTTACTTGTTACTAAAAATAATATTATTCTTTAGCAAATATATTTGTAATTTGTTTTTTAATTGACAATTTATTTCCTAAAATTACTTTTTGTTGAATGTTCAACGCTGTTGCGAATTGAATGTTTTATTTTCTTATTAGCTGGTATTTGTTCAATAACTGCATCTAATTTGCATCTGAATTAGGTTTAAGTTTAGGTTTAAGTTAGCCTTAAGAGCTCCCCTCAGACGTGTTCAGTAAACACTGTTCATAGTGACAAAGAACAAAGCAGAAGTTTTAAATGAATGCAGTTGATTAAACTTTTTACCGGACCATGTAAGCGGAGCCGGCTAAGAAGAGAGAATGTCTCTTACTGAGTGAGTGAGTTAGTGACTGATTGACTACCCATTGTTAATGAATATTCACATAATTATACGTATAATGTAGCCTTGCAAGGAGTTAAATTATATCAGTAATTTGCTAACATCTGATAATTCATTAATTTTAAATCTCCAAGCCTCATGTAGCTATTTTCTTAGATAAAGCAGCAGTACAATTAGAAGAATATAACATCCACATAGATGACTGGTATGAATACAGGGCATTAGTGCTGAGACATTCCTGTGAGGCTCAGAGAAGACCTCATGCCAGATAAAGTTGTCTAAGATAATCTACGCTGCTCAATAAAATTAAGGGAACACTTAAATCACACATCGGGTCTCGATGAACAAAATATATTAAAGATCAAAATCTTTACTGTATATTGTGTAATTCATTGAGAACAAAATGATGTAACAATGGTCGATGTAAACCAAAATCACCAATTGAGGGCTGGATTCAACCCAAAAATCAAAGTAAACAAGTGAAATCACAGACTTTTTCAACTTTTCCGACTTTTTGAGTGAATTTCATCATGGCAACTCATAAGTTCAAAGTTAAAAAAAATTCAAGTTCAAAAGGTTTATTTGTCATTTGCAATAGCAAGTTACGGCAATGAAATGCTTGGTTTTCCTACTCCCGACAGTGCAGTTAAAAGTTAAAAAGTAACAGTAATTATAATTTAAAAAAATAAGATAACACAATATGGCCTCCACGTGCCTGTATGCACTCCCTACAACATCTGGGAATGTTCCTGATGAGGTGACGGATGGTGTCCTGGGGTATCTCCTCCCAGAACTGGATCAGGACATCAGTGAGCCCCTTGACAGTCTGTGGCGCTACTTGGTGGTGTCAGATGCACCAATCTAACATCCCAGAGGTTCTCAATTGGATTCAGGTCTGGGGAATGTGAGGGCCAGTCAATGGCCTCAACCTCTTCATCATCCAGGAACTGCCTACACACTCTGGACACATGAGGCCGGGCATTGTCAGAAGAATATAGGATATACCTTGTTTCACTTCAGGGTAAACTTTGTCTGATTTATTGCTTTTCCTTTGACCTTTGAGCCCTTAGGCAGGGTTAAATATAGATATTAATGTGTCCTTAGAGCCCTACGGCATGATTCAAATATAGATAATTTTTACGGCCAGTAATATTTAGAACAGGTCATTCAAGGATTTACGACCTTCTCAAGATGCCTAAGGGGGAATTAGGTATTAAAATGGTCTTATTGTGTATATGTTTAGAAAGGTTTACATTGACTAAAGGATCACAAGTTGGCCAGGGATGGGTCAAGCTTCATCTCTCACAGAGACCTAGGGACAGATTTAGATTTTATGACCTGAGGATGTCTAAGGTAATTGTGTATTAAAATGGTCTTATTGTGCATAAGGTGTACATTGACTAAGGGATCATGAGTTGCCCTGTCCCTCTTTCCCTGGAAGGGGGTTGACCATGGATGGTTCCACAGAGTCATAGTGTTTTCTCAATCAATGGTGACTTGTTTCAAGATCTGAATAAAGCACAGGATTTTAAAGTGAGTGAATAGTGAGAGCAACAATGGCTTCGGTATTGAGTGATACACCTGTGGTGGCCCTGACTTATGAAACAGGCCGCAGAATGGAGGATAGAAAAGTGGGGAGAATATGAATCTATTCCGATCTATTCCGATCAGAGTGGCAAGCAGCCCGATAGTTCCAAAGACAACTTTATTGTGCATATGTTTAGAGAGGTGCACATTGACTAAGGGATCATAAATTGCTCTGTTCTTTCCCTGGAAGGGGGTTGACCATGGATGGCTGCACAGAATCAAGGATTTAGGTTTTTATGTCTTTATAACCCTCTCAAGATGCCTAAGGGAATTGTGTATGAAAATGGTCTTATTGTGCATAAGGTGTCTGGGCATTGACTAAGGGTAGGGATCATGAGTTACCCTGTCCCTCTTTCCCTGGAATGGGGGTTGACCATGGATGGTTCCACAGGTTGTGAGTCATATTGTTTTCTGGATCAATGGTGACTATCTATAAACCTGAATGGTGTGTGCCTGTGCGTGTGCACTTTGACTTAGGGAATTCTTGAGATCAATGCTTCCTTGGAAGGTGGGAGTTAGGAAACCAGTATTGGTTGGCCAAAGGCAAGACCCCTTCAAATATTGCACGTCAAAAACACGGATCAACCCCCTACCAACCCCCTTCCTCTCTCACCCTGGAAAGCATCCTTCAGGGCGGATTTAGTTTTAATAATTTGCTTTTTTAATCTCTTTTAGGGTTAGATCTGTGACTTGATTCAATCCGTATAAAACATAGAGTTTTTAAAGTGAGTGAATAGTGAACGCATAAGAAAAAGAACAATAATGACTTTGATACTGACTGATACATCCGTGCCCACGGTGAAAGATGTCTTAGGTTGTCTGTGGAATGAAAACATCCTTATTGGGTATATGCTTAAAAAGGCTTGTGGGTGCATGTTGACTGGGGATTCTGGAGATAATTGATTTCTCAGGAAAGGGTGGTTGGGCAGGATAGTTGGTTGAAAAGGACCCAGGGTTTCAGGAGTGAGTGTTTTGAGCATACGTTTAAAAAATGTGTGTGTGTTTTTTGTGTGTGTGTGTGTGTGTGTGTGTTTATTTTAGTTTAATAATTAGGATGTGTTTCAAGATCTATGTCCTGTATGGATCTGTATAAAACGTAGGACTATGTATTCCAAGTGCTTGCTGTTCTCAGCTTTGCTTATCTTGACTCATTTTATAAGATAAAGGTGCGTCCATGTTTTTAGTTAGTATTAAAGTTACTATATATTGATAGAATCACTTTTTATATATTTGATCTTTTTCAGCTTATGTTTTGCCAATCACATTAATAGAACATATACGTTCATCAAACTGATAATTGGATCTAAAGAATCTAAGCTGGCAACAAATGAGCCCGCCCCAATTTTATGAGTTTCTCCGGCCAAATCCATTGTATTCAAATTCAATAGTGCTATTTTTAGTTGAAAACTTTAGGAACTCTGAATTTCAGGGAAAAACTTTGGTTATCTCAACAATATAGCTTTACTTTGAGTTTAGCAGGTTGGAAAATTTTTGAAACTCTGAATTCAAGAAAACATGCGACAACTTGTTGATCTAAGATAGAGGTGCACCATGTTTTAGCTAGTTTTAATGCCACTTTATATATATTGAATTACTTTTTCAGGACTTTGCCTTTTCAGGTAATATTTAGGCTTAGGGTTAGGGTTAGATCATATAGGTTCATCAGTCTGATAATTGGATCTAAAGAACCTAAGCTGACAACAAATGAGCATATTTAATATTTTAAGTCTGTCCTGTTGATAACAATACTAATGTAGTCAAACAATGTGCTTCATATAATATACCTTGGACATTCAAAAGATCTTTCTAAGGTTTTAGTTTATTGTGGAAGAGATGAATATACAGACCTATACAGACCTAGGGACCTGGGATAAAAAAAAATGCCAAACAGGTTTAGCCCATCCCAATTTTATTAAAGTTCAAAATAATGTTTTAAATTAGCTTAAATCCTCCCTTAGCATGGATGATTTTATTACCAGGCCCAAAAGTGGTCTCCTAGATGTTTTAAAAACAAGTTAATTGATGTTAATAAAACCAGTTCTCACAAAAAAAAAACTCCTGAAACATCGGCTGAAAAAAAGGTTTAAATCCCAGACTTTGAAAACGTTAAGGATGTTTTACCCATATTGGACTAACATTAGTCATACTAAATATTTCCCTGAATGACTCACCCTTTAGCCAGCTACATTTATTATGCAACATATTCTCTAGAACTACTCTGCTCCGGGGCAGCTTAGCTCACAGCCAACCCCACTTTCCTTAAATACCCATTGTGTTGAAGATTAAAGTTTAAGATTTCCTCCCTCTCGCAAATATTGCATGATCATTGGCGCCATACAAATGTTTTCATGTGTGTTAAAATAGTAATAATATAGTGATGACACATTGCAAAGGTAGCACACAGGAATTATGTATGTAAATTAAATTATTTGTTGGCTAGAAATAAATATAAGTAATTGTACGCTAAACCAAAGCACATCAAAGATTATATTAACAGGAGTTAATATGAGAAGGAGGTCCCTGCCCATTTCACACCATAGCCTACTGAATCAGCAAATAACTTGCTAAAGAGTGGCAAAAACAATTAAAAGTAACAAATCTCCCAACATAAATATGATCCTGATGAGTGACAACCTCTTCATCATGTGCTACAGAGTGGTTCTTAGAAAAAAAACTTTCTGGGAAGTGATTTTTATATGAACGAAAATACAACCTTTATTGGATGTTGTGATTTTTGTTATGTAGAATCACATTGTTTTGAGAATGCTTAACTAACCTACTGAAAAAACATTCATTTTAGGTGAAATGCCCTACTTGACATTTTTTGGAAATTAATGAAATGTCCAGGGAACATTCCCTCAACCGAAAATAATTTCATACCTTTCTGAGGACCAAAATTTAGCAGCTGGGTAGAACACCCCTCTGATCTCTCTGGGAAATATTCCACTGGCACACAATCGCCCACAAAACAAAACACACCCATACACACCTCAACTAGTTTTGCTTCTGTGTTCCTTGGTATAAACTGCCCAGGGGCAAGGGGTGGTGATATCAAATAACAGCCAGCAGGAGAGAGAGACAAATATAAAGTAATCTGTGAGAAAGAGAGTCATACTTGTTGAAGAGAAAGATCCATTTTTCTTCGACTTGCTTCTGTTTAAGGTGCGGACCTGATCCAGCACGCGCTGCTGTCCCATGCTCAGTTTATTGTCGGTGGGCAGAGCGAGAGACGTTTCCTCCACGTTACGGATGGCCATGGCCGAGTGCAGTGGGTCACCTGTCATTTGACCGTGTCAGTAATATCTCCTGTAGCTGCTCGGTGAATGCAGGTTTGGTTTCCAGCCCTGGAGTGAGTAGAGAACCACTTCAGAGGATGTTGTTGTCTGGCAGGTAGTCGCTCAGTTCACAACCTGATCTGCCCCACCCTGGCCCTGCCTACATCGATAGAAGGATTGCCACGCCCCTACCTTCTTTGCCTGCTGATTACAGTTTTAAGGGGAATACCAAAATATATCTAAGATTTGTCAAAGTTCACAAATTGCTTGAAGTAATTGTTGGACTTTATCTCTATGCAGGGAACTCTCACTCAGGGAGGGCCGGGTCGGGCTGGCGCTGGGTCGGGCTGGTGCAGGGTCGGGCTGGCGCAGCGTCAGGGGTTCTATTGCCCCTGCATAAAGCAATATGATAGAATTTTGTAACATACGTGAAAACACATAACGAATGTTATGTCACAGCGAAAAGATGCAAACTTTAAGAGTATCTTAATTTTCAGTTACCCATATTTGGATCTTTTAGACACAATGCGTCTTTCACAAATGTTTTGCTTACTATATTCCTTTTTGGTTTATTCTATTTATTTTTGAATTTGTCTTAATGCAGTGATTTAGCAATGTAGCAAAACTTCACATTTGTCCCCATCAAAGGTGGAGCTTAAATGGGTGCGATGGGTGCGCGGCACCCATGGCAGGAGTTCAGCAGTTCAGGAGTAAAATGAGCTGGCACTTTCAGGTGAACGAGTCAGAAGAGCCGACTAAGCAAAAAGACACAACATCCCCATCTCTACCACAATGGAAATCCACAGTCACATACTTGAATGTCATTTTATCTGACGGTTTTTAAATCCATTGTTCATGATCCATTGTCCCATGGTCCCAGAAAGCTGCGTCATATAAATATGTTGAATTAATTACAATTATATTTTTTTTACAGTGTAGTAATGCATTAATATACTAATACACTATTGTATTAATTCAATAATATAATAATATTGTAGTATGATGCTGCAGTAATATATTAATATGGTAATGCAGTAGTGATGTGTAATTGCAGTCATTTATTAATGATGTGATATATTAATAAAAACAGATGATAAGATGAGATATTCTTGAACAAATTATAAAATGAGATATACTGGAGCAAATTATAAAACCAAATGATAGAAGAACAGATTATGTAACCAGACATACCTCCCTGTTTCCCAAAAACGTTGGGACGCTGTGTGAAATGTAAAAACAGAATGCAATGATGAGCAAATCCTTTAAACCCTATATTGAATAGAAAATATTACAAAGACAACATATCAAATGTTAAAACTGAGACATTTTATTATTTCTTGAAAAATATATGCCCACTTTGAATTTGATGCCAGTAACACGTTTCAAAAAAGTTGGAACAGAGGCAACAAAAGACTGAAGGTCAGTAACATAATTGGTTATTGAAAGATCATTCCAGAGAGGATGGGTCTGTCTGAAGTGAGGATGGGTTGGGATTCACCACTGTGAAAGACTGCATTGGCAAATTGTGCAACAATTTAACAGTAACGTTTCTCAGCGTAAAATTGCAAAGAGTTTGGGGATCTCATCATCTACGGTACATAATATCATTAAAAGATTCAGAGAATTGGGAGAAATCTCTGTATGCATGGGACAAGGCCGAAAACCAAAATTGGGTGGATGTGTTCTTCGGGCTCTCAGGCAGCACTACATTAAAAAGAGACACAATTCTGTAGTGGAAATCACTGCATGGGCTCAGGAACACTTCTGAAAACCACTGTCTGTGAACAAAGTACATTGCAGCATCTACAAATGCAAGTTATACCATAACTTGCATTTGTAGATGCTGCGATGTACTTTGAGAAGAAAACATATACAGCTCCGTAAAAAAATTAAGAGACCACTGCACCTTTTTCTTTCCTTTCTAAAAAAGTTGAAAAGTAAAGTTTTGAGTGAGGAACAAAAGCGTTCAATTTGCAGTGGTCTCTTAATTTTAACCCTTCTGTTCCTCACTCAAAACCTTCCTTTTCGACTTTTTTGGAAAGGAAAGGAACAGTGTTTTCTTCTGAAGTTGTATAAATATCCAGAAAAACACCAGTGCCTTCACTGGGCCCAAGCTAATTTAAAATGGACTGAGGTGAAGTGGAAAACTATCCTGTGTTCTGACGAATCACAATTTGAGATTATTTTTGGGAATCATGGGCACTATGTCCTCCAGGCTAAAGAGGAGAGAAAGACCATTCGGCTTGTCATCAGCACACAGTTCACTAGTCAGCATCGGCGATGATATGGGGGCGCATTAGTGCACATGGCATGGGTGACTTGCACATCTGTGATGGTATGGAGGTGCATTAGTGCACATGGCATGGGTGACTTGCACATCTGTGATGGTATGGAGGTGCATTAGTGCGAATGGCATGGGTGACTTGCACATCTGTGATAGTATGAAGGTGTATTAGTGCACATGGCATGGGTGACTTGCACATCTGTGATGGTATGGGGGTGCATTAGTGCACATGGCATGGGGAACTTGCACATCTGTGATGGTATGAAGGTGCATTAGTGCACATGGCATGGGTGACTTGCACATCTGTGAAGGCACCATTAATGCTGAACATTATATACAGGATTTGGAGCAACATATGCTGCCATCCAGATTATGTCTTTTTAAGGGAAGGCCTTGCATATTTCAGCAGGGCAATGCCAAACCACATTCTGCAAGTATTACAGCATGGCTCCATAGTAAAAGAGTCTGGGTGCTAAAATGGCCTGCATTCGGTCCAGCACTGTCACCCATTGAAAATATCATATCAATGCATTCTGTTTTTTGCATTTTACACAGCGTCCCAACTTTTTTGGAAACAGGGTTGTACTAGAAGAAGCTGGTCTTGGGTAATGCATTAGAACCTAAAACAAATATCAGGAACCCCGTAACAGTAATGCTTTCCTTTTTAAAAATGATTTTTTTGTAGAAACAGGATACATATTCTAATGAACCTCCATACAAAAATAAAAGAAAGCCTGATTTTCAATTAATGGCAGCCTAAATAGATCTTACAGACACACACCATAAAACACACAGGAACAAACAAAAATAGAGTTTAAATATTTTATTGACACCCTGACAAGAAGAAGAGTGAGGGAAGTGAGGGGGATTTAGGGAGAGACAGAGATGTAGGGTGAGATAGAGTTGCAGGGTGAAACAGAGATGTAGAGTGAGGCAGAGATAGGGTGGGGGAGAGACATATAGTGATAGACAGATGTAGGACAGGAGAGAAGTGTAGGTCAGTCTTCTCCATTGTCCACCAGTATCACTTCCTCAGGCCTCTTTTTGTTCTCTTGGAGCTGTAGGCAAGGATACTTAGTTACACAGTGTGTGTATGTATGTGTGTATGAATGTGCGTGTGTGTGTATGCGTGTATGTATTTTGGAGGAGTTGTCCATACGTTTTCTGATGGTCTGAGACTCTGTTACGAAGGACGTTGATGTCATACTTCTGTCTGCTGATCAGATCCTGCAGATCAAACTTCTCAGCTTCCAGCTGCTGCAGCCACGACCACAGTTCCTGTGCCTTATCCCTAAACACACACATGACCTGTACATTATCCCTAAACACACACATGACCTGTGCATTATCCCTAAACACACACATGACCTGTGCATTATCCCTAAACACACACATGACCTGTACATTATCCCTAAACACACACATGACCTGTGCATTATCCCTAAACACACACATGACCTGTGCATTATCCCTAAACACACACAGGCTGTTACCACCTAATCATGACCTGTGCATAATCCCTAAACACACACAGGCTATTACCACCTAATCATGACTTGTGCATTATCCCTGAA
>JACXGI010015839.1:0-16837 GCA_016801175.1 Esox masquinongy | reverse complement strand
ACCTTCTCAACACAGAATATACGCTGTCACACCTTCTCAACACAGAATATACGCTGTCACACCTTCTCAACACAGAATATAAGCTGTCACACCTTCTCAACACAGAATATACGCTGTCACACCTTCTCAACACAGAATATACGCTGTCACACCTTCTCACAGAATATAAGCTGTCACACCTTCTCAACAAAGAATATACGCTGTCACACCTTCTCACAGAATATACGCTGTCACACCTTCTCAACACAGAATATACGCTGTCACACCTTCTCAACACAAAGCAGCATTGCTGCTGAGTTCCTAAACATCCTAACGTCCTTCAGAGCATTTGACTCATACAGGAAATTGGCGTTAATATTTTAGGACACTTGAAATGTAAAAATAACCTGTACGCATTTTGAAATATGTATTAATGCGTGAAACATTAGGAATTGCCAACATTAGGAATTTGGAACATGTACAGTAGGGTTAAGGCTTGTCTGAAAATGTATTATTTGGCAAATATTTTACATTTCACATAAAATCTTCCCTCATCTTTTAAAAAAAATCGTCCGAGCATATGCATTTCCTATTTTGAAAAACATATCAATTTGAAATAGTATTTGACCCAAGGTCTGTTTAACACACTGTACGCATTCTGTCAGTCCGTATGTACTGTTTTCTTACAGTGTTGAAGTAGATTAGGTCTCCATGGTCCTGAGCACCACGATACAGTGGGCTGTTGTGGCCAGTGAATCTCTCCCAGGTTCCGTGGAAGTCATAGGTCATCACGTTGATGAAGTCCAGAGACCTGCACACACACAAAAACAGGCACACAAACTACAGCATAATCTTTGCAGAACAGAAAACGTTTCTATAGCTCAATAACCATTAAAACCTAAAGAACTCTGAGCAGCAAACAAGCAGTCTGAATGGCCACCAGACTCACTTGGCAATCTCTGCAATCTCATATCCTGCATCAATGGTGCCCTTTCCAGCAGACACAGCAGCGGTCACCATGAGCTGGGCATTGCCAGTTGACTTGGCCTCAGCTGCGTAGGCGGCCACAAGCTCCTGAAGGAAGCAAACACAAAGCATCATGGGTCAGAGAGGATGCTTGTATGCATTAAAGGGGAACCACAGGTAAACACAGGAGCTTGAAAAAAAATTTCTGATTAATAAGATTTACAGAGTGTCAGTTTATTGTTAATGTCTCCAGTATTCTAATGAAAGACATTATAATTAACTGGAGGAGATCGCGTCCAAATCTCTGGCTGCAGTCTATTCTAGGGAAAACAATTTTAATGGCCAATATTAATGGCTACTAGAAAGATCAATAGTGGTGCCTTGTGTCTTCTGTGTTTTGCACAATGACACATCTGGCATCTCAAATCACAATCAGTCATTCCTCTGACTGTGATGGAGGAGCCACACTCACCTGGCAGAGCAGAGTGAACCTCTGCTTGTCCTCTGGGGGGCTCCCACGGGACCCTGGGTACTCCCAGTCCAGGTCCAGACCGTCAAAATCGTGGGTCCTCAGGAAATGGATGGTGGACTGGATGAATGACTGACGGTTGGCAGCATTCTGTACCATGATGGAGAACCTGAGGAGAAGATCCAGATTTTTCTCACAAGGTTGTATGGTGATTAACTATGTGGATTCTGAACATTATCCACTACTGTACTATGTCCACAAACAAATGATTAAGGTTTTATGATGACAGTATAACATGATTGTTAGATTTCCTAGTCCAAAGGGAATGATGAAGTAAACTTGACAACATATTTGTTTTGTTGTGTTTTGTCGAGAGCACTTTGAACTGCATCCTATCTTTGTGCTTGAATGCCATATGTTATATGCCGTAAGTGTTTTATAGCACTGTGGCGTGACAGACAGGTACTCACTGGGTAGAACCAAAGTTCCATCCTCCAACGGCCAACAGAGTCTTAAGATGAGGGTTCCTGTAGAATAATGGCAAAGAGAGGAGGCATTTAGGTTCTTAAGTCATTTTATATAGGAATAAATGAACAGTTCTCGAAGCAACATCAAGCTCCAGCTAGGAGGAGGGAATGACGAAACCAATAAAATGACATCCACACTAATATATAATGAGCCCCTTACTTTGTCTTCAAGTTATTGAAGGATTTATAGAGGTCCTCATCGTTCCACTCGTAGGTGACCAGCTCGTTGCGGGAGTTGATGATGGAAAAAGCGTAGATCAGGTGGGTGCAAAGATGGGGGTCCACGTTCTCTGGCTTGTACTTTCCTTTGTCCGGTCTGTACTGAGACCAGTTGGTGAAGTAACACACCATCTTGGGAGATGGAGCAGCTGCGGTGGAAACTGATGTGGAAGCACCCAACTGTAATAGCAGGCACAAGCCTACTGGGAGACAGAGTCAGAAAGAAAGAGAGAACAATCGTACATCAATACAGGTGAGCCTCCACAGTTTACACTGTTATTTTGAGGCGATACTGAAGTTTTTAAAGTACACATGCATGGACTTAAAGTAATGCCTATGAAGAATGAACTATGAAGAAATAGTGAAATAGCTGTATTCAGTCACCTGCTATGAGTGTCAAATTGGACATCTTGACTTCTGCTAGATTTTGTAAGAGCAAGTGTAACTGAGACAAAAAGAGAAAGCATTTTTTGTTAGTTAAACTTGAACAGTAATTGTGATTTTTACAGTGATCAATACCTGAATGCAAGGTTTCGAACAGCCTGCTCGCTACAGCTATTAAGAACACAGGAAGCAATATCTCCCCATAAAAATGAACCTCACTTAATGAACTGCACTGGTTACTAACCTAGGCAAAAACTCATGCCAAATTGATTAGGTTAATAACATGGCATTTACATAATTGCATTACATTTATTAATTCACTGACTCCGATTAGCAACTGGACTGTTTGGTAAACATTTAGCGATATGTGAGTTATTTAGAGTCCATGTCCTATCAAAAGAGATGGATCAGTTATACTCAGCATTCAATGCAAATAATACGCTAAGCCAGTGACTAAACGTTTACAGACCAAGACATTTAAAGCCACGGTTGCAAGTTAGCAACTGAACAAAAATCTCACTTCAAATGTTTGTGTTTCCAATTGCACAATCAATCAAGTTGTTTCTAATAAGCAAATTTAAGCTGTGATTTTCCTTCCAAGCTTGCCCTCGGAACTTTACTGAATAAAGAACCAATAACAAGAAGAAAGGCCTAGCTTTTATACAGTTTCTCCAAAGGCAATGCCCCCCCATGTGACAAAATGGGAGGGGGCTTATATAATTATTGCGTGAGATAAGCACAATGGAGTCAAAATGGGGTGGGGATTCATTTATGGATAATCAAATGTACAGAAAAATTAGAAACTTTTACAGAAAAAAACGTACAGAAAAATTAGAAACTGTAACTGAAATTGAAACAGTTTGATTATAATTACCACAGTGTGTTGGAATTGTGCAATCTTAGGAATGGAACTGTAAAATCTTTCATTATGGATTCTGAGCTGTCAAACATGGCTGAACATTAACCGAGACATTAATCATTACATATTCTGACATTGCAAAAAATGTGTTATGTCATACTCGATATTCTATTTATCTAGAAGGTTAATGTCTGTGCTGAAAAAACTAAAAAACACAAATGTCCTTTCTATTGAAACTTGGACCTCCATTGATAACAAGAATGATTTACAATGAAAAATGTGCCACATCACTGGCATTCATTTTGTGTTGTCGGATTACTGATGAGCAAAGTTTAGCTGGATAAGTTATTTAAACACAAATGTAGTTTTATTAATACATATGCATCTGCACACATATTTAAACCAACGTAAGATATATTCCAGTGTCAATATGTTTTATTTAATCCTAGACTGGACTTAGTGGAATTATTTATTTGTCATGTACAGGAATAAATGACAGCACCAACATTTATAAATTAATTGGTTGTTCTACTATGACATTTTTTAATCTCTCATGTTAAATTAAACATTTTTAAATAATAGTAAAATAATAAAATTATTTTAGCCGAAGAGAACATTAGTTTACATTAGTTTACTTTCTCCTCTGTAGTCTAAAACTGCTCATACTGTTACCCGAGACAGCTAATTACAATAATAAATGTTGGAGGTAAAACAGTATCGATAATATTTGCATTTTATATCAAGTGGCTAACAGCCTTTTTTGCAGCTGTAGTTACTGTTTAAGAAAAAAGCAGAACAACAAATACTTAAATGCTTTTCCAGAATGTTAGGTCATTTTATTGCCTTTGTACCTGGATTTTATTTATTTAAATGCATTCATCTCAAATAACACAAAATTCACTAAGTGTTTTGTTCTCAGAACATCAACACATTGTTTTACATCAGAGGTGCAGAGGTGTGTTCAGTGTTTCCGTTAACCAGCAAATACTACTGTACTGAATCAGGAATCGTAAGGAAACATTGAGGCAAGTGTCACATTTTGATGATTTATTTACAATATTGTGGAAGAGAGAATGAAGTTAGGTTACTTGTAAGAATCAATCTCCTAAGACATTTCCATTACATAGCTTGGCTTTGGCGTACGTTGAGGCCTATCTCTTGATATCAGTGTACTTATACCTTTGCATTATGAAGTAGAAACAGTTTACCTTTTTGATTTTATACAACAGTTTACCCACTTTTTGTGGAAATCTGCACTGTCTGAAAGTAAAAGGAAATTATTTTTTTAACCCATCAAAGTTCTTTTAGTACACCACTGACACTGATGAATAAATCCAGCCCACAATGTGCTTGTTTTCCATTTTCTTTATGATCAGCAATATGTTCAAGTATGAAATGTTTTGGTTAAATGCTGATGAATGGAAAATCATTCCACAATTCTCCATGTTTTGATTGTTGCATTTGCAATTTTTATTTTTATAATTTAGATATTTCTGATTTTCAGTTTGCCTACGGTTATTTCATCCTCACTGGTGGGGTCTGGTAGGGCCCTATAGGCTTGCCTGACCTGGCTAGATGTCTGCAGCAAGATGAGGTCATAATGGTTTGGGACGGGCACCCACTCTGTCCTAACTGTGTCGGCTATTGTTGGTTGCGTATGCATATATACACGCGATTAAAGAAATGTTTCAAACAAAATAAATACATGCAGGCTATGAGACTCCAAGGCCACCTCCCGCTCAAGGGTTGACACAACTCTAAATGCCCACATGTCTATACTTTTTTAAGGCTTTGCAGAGCACATGGATCTGATTGCTGCTGCCCCCTTGTGATGGAGAATGGAAATGTGATTGGTGTTCTGAAGAGCCTCCATAAAAAGACACACAGTATTTTTTCGGTGTGTATGGACTTCAGAAACCTGAATGTGTTGAGTATACAGGCCTGGCGCCAGGACAAAGTAACTGAGGGGGCTGTTAAAAATGGTGAGGGGGCCAAAAAATCTGTTTTTTGGCTATTTTCGGCTATTTTTCGATACTGTAGGGTTTTTAAAACTTAAACTGGGGGGGGGGCAGAACATACAACTGAGGGGGCTAAGCCCCCTCTTGCCCCCTCGTGGCGCTGGGCCTGTGCATATATTTTACAAATTTTTTATCATTTTGAATAACTTGTAGATTAGAATATCTGATTCTTGCTAGCAGACATTTGTCTGCAGCAGGACTCTATTGTAATTAAACAGGGAGGAGTGTAAGTAGCTCAATTGTGTTCGACAAAACCTCAACCTTTTGGCCCATAGCCTAGAAGTGGCCTTGACTTTGAGTTAACCCAGGTGTGCTGGCAAAATGTCCAATCTGGCTCTCATATGGTCACGGATGAGTCTAAGCGAGGTTCTTATTCATTTGCATCCCAAATGGTTTGTATCTGCCAGTTGATTTTAAAACATATGTGAGAAAGTTACATACATCCCTGTTTAATTCTGATGGGGCTAAAGGGTGTGAAAGTCACTCCCTCCTTTCACAATCTGTAAGTTACTAATTTCTAGTTCACTTAGTTGGGTTTTACAAACTAGACTCTCTAATATATGTGTCCTATTGCTCAATTGTGCACCGGGGCCTCCCACACCTCTTTCTATTCTGTTAGAGACAGTTTGCACTGTTCTGTGAAGGGAGTAGTACACAGTATTGTACAAGATCTTCAGCTTCTTGGCAATTCCTCACATGGAATAGCCTTCATTTCACAGAATAGACTGACAAGAATAGACTGACAAGTTTGAGAAGAAAGTTCTTTGTTTCTGGCCATTTTGAGACTCTAATCAATCCCCTAATTGCTGATGCTCCAGATACTCAACTAGACTAAAGAAGGCCAGTTTTATTGCTTCTTTGCTTCAACCCAACAGTTTTCAGCTGTGCTAACATAATTGCAAAAGGGTTTTCTAAAAATCAATTAGCATTTTAAAATTATTAACTTGAATTAGCAAACACAATGGGACACAGGACTGATGGAATTACCATTGGAACACAGGACTGATGGTTGCTGATAATGGCCTACATAGATTTTCAGCATTTACAGTGTCTACACTGTATTTCTCAGCATTTTTATTTTATTTTAATGGACAAAAAAATAGCTTCTCTTTCAAAAACTAGGTAATTTTTAAGTGACCACATACTTTTGAATGTTACTGTATGTGTTATCTTTATCACTTATTAAATGCTGAAAAAAAAAATAAAGTGATATAGTGACAACATTATTGGAACACCTAGCAATGCCTGTCACAACTTGGTCCAACATAAGATATTTTTATCTTCCCCTATGCAACAGCTGTCACAAATGCTAATCTTTTTCCCAGCATACAAAACTCCCCATGTTTATTAAACCCATACAGTGACAAGACTTGGTTTCCACTAGTTTACCTGAACTAATAACAGTGCTCAAAATGTGGCAAGTCTGAGTTACATACAGCCCACGAAGAAGAAATAAAGGCTGATAAGCTAGCCAAATCCAAGGCTTTCATCAAGAAACAGACCAGTGAACCTGTACAACTAATCATCACGGTGGTGGGCTCTGAGAGCCACAGGGCCGATCACACAATGTGAAGAACAAGGGCTCTGCATGTGCCAAAAGTTGTTTTATTCACAAAAGGATTTATAAGCCAAACTCCCAAACTGACCAGGATGAGATTTTCACAGGTGAGGTTTCATTGCTTGCTTTACAGTCAGATTAATATAATGCAAGGAGACACGTTTTAGATTTGTACTGTACTACTAGCATAAATACTAGCACAATGACAAAAGGACATCTGCAATAAATGTTTTAAGTTAATATTTCCTTATATTTTTGAGTCTTCAAATGAGTGCCTAAGAAATCCCCATTTAAACTTTCTTCCTGGTCCGTCTATCAATTTCCATTGACTTATCTCCTCATACTCGCTTTAGATACTTGCAGTATCATACCTCCACTCTAAACCACACTGGACTACATAAAAGTATTACTGTTGATCATGTTTTGGGGCCACCTATAGAAAGGATATACAATACATTGTGAATGTCTGTAAGTTGCTTTGAGTAAAAGTTAATGTAATGTGTAATTTAACATTATTATTCATAATATTATATTGATAGCTGGATGAGATGATACATGCAATGTGAACTTTGCGCCATGCTGAGATGTGTTGTTCGTCCCACACTGTTTCCATGTGTCACTAATTATATGCTTTAGGCTCCTTATTTGCTAGTATCAAAAGAGGCTGGGTCCACGAGAACATCCGATTTTTCAGGAGAATGTCAACCAACTTATGATAACACTCAAAAAATTCAAACATTTTTTATTAACAAATAAACAACGGTACTTAACTCTTCTAAGGTGGCTAGATATAAATTCTTGTTAAGAGCTAACATATTCCTTAACAGAAGAAAAACATTTCTTAATTATTAATTTTTCTACTGTTATGACATTAAATTAAATCAAGTAAATTAAATTGTTTTAAATAGGAATATTTTACTAAATTAAGTTGAAGTTACCCAACTATTGATTGTTCTACCATAAGCCACAAAACTTACATACGTACATGCAACAGTCATGTCCATTGTTTAAATACCTAAGAAGAAGTCTCAGTACTATCTATGCACACACAATTTCTACCCCTATTTTATTAACAAATAAACAATGGTACTTAACTCTTCTAAGGTGGCTAGATATAAATTCTTGTTAAGAGCTAACATATTGCTTAACAGAAGAAAAACATTTCTTAATTATTTATTTTTCTACTGTTATGACATTAAATTAAATCAAGTAAATTAAATTGTTTTAAATAGAAATATTTTACTAAATTAATTTGAAGTTACCCAACTATTGATTGTTCTACCAAAAGCCACAAAACTTACATACGTACATGCAACACAGTTATGTCCATTGTTTAAATACCTAAGAAGTCTCAATACTGTCTATGCACACACAATTTTTACCCCTATTTTTTAAATTATATGAAAAGAAGTATTCAATATAATGTTAGAAAAAGTAAACATTCTGAGTGGTTGGCTGTTACTTGCGTTACAGCTATTTACTTAAACTTACATTTACCATAGCACTGTCTGGTCAGAACATGACACACTCTGGTCAGAACATGACACATTTTGGACAGAACATGACACTGTCTGGTCAGAACATGACACTGTCTGGTCAGAACATGACACACTCTTGTCAGAACATGACACACTTTGGACAGAACTTGACACTGGTCAGAACATGACACTGTCTGGTCAGAACATGACACTGTCTGGTCAGAAGATGACAGTCTTGTCAGAACATGACACTGTCTGGTCAGAACATGACACTGTCTGGTCATAACATGACACCGTCTAGTCAGAAAGTGACACTGTCTGGTCAGAACATGACAACTGTCTGGTCAGAACATGACACTGTCTGGTCATAACATGACACCGTCTAGTCAGAACGTGACACTGTCTGGTCAGAACATGACAACTGTCTGGTCAGAACATGACACTGTCTGGTCAGAACATGACACTGTCTGGTCAGAACATGTCATTGAGGCTGATGACACTTCACGGTTCACATGAGGCTGCAATCCACTGTTGTTCACACTTTCGTAGGCAAGATAATTAAAAGTCTTCCATAACTTTCTTTTATGAAAAAAATGTAAAAAGATTAACATACTTTTCCTTTGACCTTTTAGACATGTAATTTGATAAAATTATAGGATAAAATTTAATTGGAGGGTTTTAGTCAACATCCCGGGAACGTAGGGTCAGTCCAGCCAGTCTTAACTGGTAACTTTTTATATCTAAGGAAATATCCCTCTTATTTCCACAGTGTTTTATTAGACCTTAGGAGGACCTGGGCCCTAGGACCACACCTCAGGACTACCTGGCCAAGTGACTCCTGGCTGTCCCTGTCCAAAGTCCACATGCTTGGGTTGCAGATCTACATTCTGTCTGAAGACTCTGGCCACAGCCCACCAGTGTTTATAGACCCACTGGTTATCTGAACCTGTAAATGTATTGATGAATTATGGCCTTGAAAGGTAATTTACTCTTTTAATCTCTACCCAGCACAACAACAAGTGGCCAGCTCCTCTCTAAGTTCTAAGTTCTGATCTTTCCAAGGTGTTGTTCCTGGTGACTGTGCGTAAGTATCTCATTGCTTGCTCATTGGGGGTTCATGCTGGGTATCTGTATAAGCACCTTGTTACAACTTCTAGTATATAAAAGGATTTATAAAATACATTTCATTGATAGATTTTCAGCCAAATAATAACCAAATAATTGCATTTACTGTTTTCCTGGCACCCAGGTTTCTGGAAACATGCACCTACTGTAAGTGTAAATATATTTCTGTGCTCTTATGTCTTCAAACATTCAATATAGACAAAAAAAAAATATTAATGAAATACCCATACACAGTAAATGTCAATTCATGTTTATTTTTTTCACAGGACAAGTCGCTATAATTGTATTTACAAATGACTAAAATGTTTTATTATTATTATTATTATTATTTCATACCTACAGTGGTTTCAAACACAAATTCAAATAGGAAAAAAGTAATAATGAACAATGAAGTTAAAAGATCAATTAAGTTAATATTACCTTAGTACTATGAGGAAATAAAGAGAAAAGTGTTAAGGCTTCTAAGGAATGAATCGGTTCAATATTAGTTTCAGAACAGTCAATTATTCATATTTACAGTATCAGCCAACACTGAAGGAGACGGTGAGTTGGGGGACGTAGATGAGATCTGGAAGGAGATGGGCACTCACGTCACATGTAAACTTTGATTATTCTAAGGTCCACTGAATATTGGAATACGCCAAACCGTCCCTGCTCTCGCTCTTCCCAGCACACAACACATTGTGCATACACATCATTTCTGAAGGTTTGTATTTATTGAGGCAGATATTTTTCTATCAAAAAACTGGAACAAGTCAGGAGGAGGAGGCTGACAAGTTTGTGTGACTAAAAGCACATCATCTGCTGCTGAGTGATTTCCGTACCAATCATCTCCCTTGTTGTAGCAATTAATTGTAATACTCAAATCAGATAGCATGCAAAGTCACTCACAAACAGATGAGCTACAGTTAGCAAAGAGAGCAAACAACCCTGCAAACCTGTTTAAAGAAACATTACACAGTAGGGGAGACCGGGGATGGTTTTCACACTTTTCACTCTTGCCAGTATTTCTCAGCACTGGTAAATTACAGAATACTAATTTAAGTATTGGTCCAAAGTTTAAGGTCTTGGGTATGAATTAATATCACTTTTATCAGCATAACATGTTTTAACATGAAGTAACAAGCCATGAAATACACTCTGAGAAAGTGTGTCAACCAACCCCATCACGGTTGACTGTCACAGCGGGTGAAGTTGGTTGTCACTGTAATATTCCAATGAGATGTGCAACAAGAAATTAAGATTTTTTTTTGCCTACGGATACCAAATCATTTTAATTGTTCTTAACGCAATTTGTAATGTGTTAATCTATAAAGTTTCTGCACTGTGTTTGAATCCCATTATGTTTAATTGGATGCTTATTTACAGGTAATCCACAGATAGAGGCAGGCGTAGAAATACTAAGGCTTTTAATAAAGAAAAACATTATCCATCAGTCAAGAAAATTGTCTGAAACATGAACTATAAAATGTATCAAAACTTTTATAACTTATTTGAGTGTGTAGGTTTGTTTGCAAATATTGTGTTTGTGAATAATTAGTAATCTTGTATAATCTTAGTCAGAATCACAGTTTTGACAGATGTAATTAGATAATCCATAAGGGGTGCACTTTTTGTGTGCCCAGTTCTTGCACATAATGCACTTCAGACATGTTTTTTGAGTCCGCTGTTAGAAAAGGGCCATGCCACAGTGTGTCAACTAACCCTGTTTGAAGGGAATATCTATGTTTAGCTAGAAACCACATGGCTTGACCTAGCATCTGATAAATATACTGAAACTATAGCTATTCCCTTCCATTCTTAAATAAAAGTTACTAAATAGAGATACGCTAAACATACACATTTACAGAAGACATTTTATACAAAAGTAAATATTTACTTTTACCTATCAAAATGTGAAATTATTCCCTTACGCCAAGATTTTTAGCTCTCTATACAAACTGACAATATGAATAACCTCATACAAAGAGGTCACACATTTGATGAGAAATATTTTACACAGTGCCCCCTAGTTTGGCTGTATTCAGCTTTGTGACAACCAACCTGTGTGACAACCAACCCCGGTCTTCCTTATATCCCATCCCAGCAGCTTTTCCCACGGGTACATATTTGAATGGACATATCCCAAGATAGAAACAGCATATCAGGAATGTTTCAGCAACAAACACTTGATCTTCTCCTGATATGGCAGGGCATAAGGAAGTTGAAGGATGGCAGACTGAGCCCTGGAGGTTGTCCAGACACCCTGGATAGAAGTCCAATTACATCAAAAGGGTCATGTTTTTTTTGTTTTGTTTTTTACACTGTAAATTTTTACATCTAAAAGGCAGTAAAAATGGGGGAATAACTAATAAATAAAGTATAATTTGGGTGGGTAAGTCAAAGACAGCTAAGGCGTCTCTCAGTCTAAGACATCATAGAGGTGCCAGCTCAGGTACCTAGAGGCTTGAGTGCTGCCCGATACAAAAAGCACACAGGATCAAGTGTGCTGAATATTGCCACCCTGTGGTGAAGGTATGCAAGGTCAAAAAATCTAGTTACACCATGCAGCACCACAGTTATAAGGCTGTTGAGCCATACTAATGGCCGACAGAGACTAATATCCCATAGAACCCTGAGCCTCACATGGGTGAACCCGGAAAATAACATCGCTAACCAAGAACCTTGACATAGGCTGTGGCTCAGGAGCATGTGAGGGGGGAGATTTTGTGGTTGAAATTTCCTGGGATGCAGTGAGTTGAACATTGTGCATCTGGTCGTCTGTCTTGACCAGCAGGTGATCTCCTCAGGGTGGAGAGGATGACTGTGCAACAACAACCATAACAGGCTCCATCGCAGCAACGGGCTGTTGAGGCTCTGGCTGAAGGGGTTGCAGGCCTGTGCCATCTAGAGTTGTGTTTATTTGGTCCCAGCAGTCCCAGCTGGATTTACGACATTTATGAATGGAGCCCATCACATGGTATTAATTGATATCTGATCTAGTAGCTGGTTCACTTTAGATCACGTTTTTATATTTTACTGAATGTGACGTTTATTCAAACCTCAGGCCTACCGATGTCAAGAAGGTTACACAGAGGTCCCAGTGGAGGATGGAAGCCCTCATGCAGAACTGTTTGGTCATCCAGGACCATCCAGGGACCACACAGAGGCCCAAACCTATTGTCCTTCATGTGGTGGACCAGTGTGATCGAATGAGGAGACTATATGAGGTGACTGAGAGATGATATCTTACCAGACTTTTTGCTTGATCACTTTAATAACTCTGGGCAATGACATCATGTTTAAATGACAGTACTTTCTGGGGAAATCGTCTTGATCTCATATAGCACATCGCTTTGGTGTTGAAAAACTGGCTTATAATGCATCGCAATGTAAATTAAGTTGGAGGTTTGGATTACAATAATGTAAACCATTCATGTATCCACATTGCAAATAAATCCCCTTGGGGCCCTGAATACTTGCAATGTGTCTGTTTTCTGTGTCTCTCCGTTAGCACTACACTAGTTAGCTTATTTATATAACATGCTGCAGATATCCTGTGATAATGTGATTTAACTACCTAAATACATAGCCTTTCCCCACGATGTGAGAGTTGGATTTGGTTGACTGGGCAGTTCTTTTGTTTTTCAAATTAGATGAAGTGATGAATCTTTGAAAGTTTAAGTCGATGTTACTACTTTGTCAATTACATCAGTCGTTTAGAGACACTTTGTGGACCCCCTTTCAAACTAGTGATTTGGATTTTTAAGTCCACATCTGAACAGTTAAATAAATACATTTCACACAAGTGATCAGAATAACAAACATTTGGTTGTGTTTACATATGTTTATAGTCTTTGGTAACATTACAATAAAAAACACATTTCTAATAGCATTACAGTATTTTAAGTAATTTCGGCTATTGTAGGCTGTGTAAAAATGACGAAACCACTCAAAAAAAACATTCAAGTGTGAAATCTATTATCTATAATCTTTTTTTAGAAATACGAAAGTAATCTATTCATTCTGCTGTACAAAGGAGTCATAGTTCCTCGCAGTGAGTCATAGTTCAACTGCCAGGCAAACACCTGCAGTACATCTGTGAGACAATTATTGACTGCCATCTGTAGAGTGATAACAATAATGCAATCTACTTCAAACACAGAAACAATCAAAGAAACAAAGTATGTGTTGAAACGCAGGAACATTGTATTTTTATAGGTTTATTTGAAGTGCGTATATCAAGACAAGCAAGGACTTGGGCATCCTATTACCAGGCAGCATGGTGCATCATCCAGTGATAAAAACATCTAGTTCTGCAGGATTCTGCACCATGGAGAACCTGAGGAGAAGACTTGGATTCTGTATGTAAATAAATTATATGTTCTGTAAATATTAAATGTACTACTTAAATAGAAATTCTATGATTATAACATTGGAACACCTGGAGAAATAAACTTGGTTTTGTAATGACATTCATGTTTGTTAAAATGTAGTAAAAGGGGATAAGTACAGATACCAGTAATAATATTGTGTTGACAGACATGATCAAAAAAAATATAGCGACAACATAAATTGGTTTGCAGTGTTAAAAGCCCTTTGAACAGTATCTAATCTTCACTTTGCTTGTATGACATGATGGTTATGTGATTGCAGGATTCCTAGCCAAGTATTGTTAATACGTCCAGAGAAACTTAAATCAGACACGTGGGCTATACATTTCAATAATTCAACAGATGGTTTTGTCCACAGCAATTAGGGTTATATGTTTTGCTGTAGTAAAGATTTTCACCTTGGTGATTTAATGTAGCAACCTTTCATTCACCAGTCATACAGTTAGGCTTGTACAGACTGGCAGGCTGTCTGCCTCCCCTGCTGCTATAGCTCTGACTGTAGGTACAGTTGCAGATATACTCTCCATCAAAGTATGTAGTTTATTGGCCAGTAGTGTGAGCAGTGCTCAACATCAGGGACCGGTACACTTGAGAAAAGTGTTTCGGTTCATTCTTAAGTGCCAGAGCTGCACCAGCATCTTTTTAAGGACGTTTACGAAGCTAGTAGCTCTGCTTATCACCGGCCCGGATATACAGACAGCAGATTTTTTATTTTTATCAAGACTAAATTGAGGAATTATCTGACAATAGAAAATGTAATTGTAACAATAGAAAATGTAAATGTAACAACTTATAGTAGTGAACGAATCTTCATACTTTTATTTTATTGGCCTCCTTGTGTATTCAAGTCATGATTTCACTTATCACAAGTTTGCCAGCAGCTAATGTGAATCTGGCCTACCCATGCTAGACTTTAACATTAGGATGCACTGTTGTGGAAAGTGGTAAAAATCTCCACGTCTCCTTCCCCCTACCCCTGGGTCACTCCCCTCAATCCCTCGCCTTCAATGGCTCCCAAAAAGGAGACTTGAACTGTGGGGTTTCCCCTCTGTGAGAGTGCATCAGCTGTGCGTGTCAGTGCAAGTGGGCTGTTTCATGAAGAGAGAGAGGGAGACACATATTCAGCATCAGTCAGGCGATTAGACTATACAAATAATGATAGACAATAGAATAATCAGAATTAAAGCCATGTTGAAAATGTTGCTTTTACGATGGCTAGTGTTTCACAAAATAATTGTTTAGCGAACCTAACTAAGGCTTAATGTCATGAACAGTCACCTTTCCACTGGAACTGTTGAGATTTAATCTTACATCACAGGAAATGCAATTACATGGCTACACGGTAGCCATATAATTGTGACAATGTAGAACAGTTCCTAAGAATAACTGACGATTTTACCCTTTACTCCCATGATGTGCATTCATCTCCACAATGAATGTTCATAGATAAACATGTCTAAGTTAACCACCTTGCTTTGAAGTAGCCTATCTTATCCATTTGACCCCTCCTATAAACTAGGGAATCAGTGTTTAGTTGTAATATTGCGATATTTTTTATCAGTGGGGACAAACGATCCGCGAGGAGAGCTACCAGGCATGCGGGACACGTGACTGCAGTGTATACGTCAGTTTACAGGAAACCACGAGAAAATGCCTTGAACAAAACTTAGACGTGCTGCCTGCAAACACTGCAGCTTCTAGATGAAATATGTAATAGAGTAGTCTGACTGTGCAGTGATTTTTAACTGATGGGGGGATTTAGAGAGGGAGGGGCCATGACTCCTGAACCTGTTTCAAGTCAAGTAGTGGGCGACTGAGAGAGCTGCTAACTGGGTAGAACAACAGTTTCATCCTGCGACGGCCGGCTGAGCCTTAAGATGAGGGTTCCTGAGAGACAACATAGATTGAGGAATTTGGACATATTCATTTTGTATACAATGCAATGAGTAACAGAATCTATGCTGCACGACACTAACAAGAGTATTCCGTCCAAAACTAACAGGCTACGGGACAGTTTCTTTCCTCAGGCCGTAAGGCTGCTCAATTCAGGAACCCCTCTTTCCTTCCATCCATAGTCCCATGCACACTTGTCACTTTATATCATGCTCATTTGCCAATCATATCATGCAAACCTGTCACTTTTACATTGCTCTACGGTTGTACAGTTGTATAGTTATTATTATTGATGCATGTTTTTTGTACAGTGTTATTATTATTGATAGTTTGTGTTATCTTCTTATTTTTATATTATAATTACTGTTACTTTTTTAACTTTTAACTGCACTGTCGGGAGTAGGAAAACCAAGCATTTCATTGCCATAACTTGTTATTGCAAATGACAAATAAACCTTTTGAACTTGAACTGAACTTGAAGTTACGATGCAATCCTGGTCTAAGTTATTTAAGGATTTATAGAGGTCCTCATCGTTCCACTCGTAGGTGACCAGCTCGTTGCGGGAGTTGATGATGGAGAAAACGTAAATCAGGTGGGTGCAAAGATAGAGGTCCACGTTCTCTGGCTTGTACTTCCCTTTGTTCAATATTGAAGACACCTGGTGCCACACTCTAATCAGCTAATTAACTCAAAACACCTGCAAAGGCCTTTAAATGGTCTCTCAGTCTAGTTCTGTAGGCTACACAATCACGGGGAAGACTGCTGACTTGACAGCTGTCCAAAAGACGGCCATTGACACCTTGCACAAGGAGGGCAAGACACAAAAGGTCATTGCTAAAGAGGCTAGCTGTTCACAGAGCTCTGTGTCCAAGCACATTAATAGAGAGGCGAAGGGAAGGAAAAGATGTGGTAGAAAAAAGTGTACAAGCAATAGGGATAACCGCACCCTGGAGAGGATTGTGAAACAAAACTCATTCAAAAATGTGGG
>JACXGI010015838.1:0-16843 GCA_016801175.1 Esox masquinongy | reverse complement strand
AGTTTAAATGATGGCAGGTGTGTAATGACTTCTATTTAACATGAGTTTGAATGTGATTGGTTAATTCTGAACACAGCCACATCCCCAGTTATAAGAGGGTGTGCACACTTATGCAACCAGGTTATTGTAAGGTTTTTATTTTTCATTTTTCCCCCTCGAAGATTTCAGTTTGTTTTTCAATTGAATTGTTCACATTATACGTCACATTTAGAGTGGAAAAAGTTCTGACATGATTTATCTTTGTCTCATTCTTTTACATCACAAACACCTGGCATTTTAACAGGGGTATGTAGGCTTTTTATATCCACTGTAGGTATTAAGGGGCCTAATGTGTGCCAAGCAAACATTCTCTGAATCATTACATCACCACCACCGGCCTGTACCACTGGCACAAGGCAGCAAGGCCATAGCCGTGGAGTCAACATGGAATCAAATCAGCCAAGGGACCCCCAGAACCCCGGGTGATTTGGTCCCCCCAAAAAACCATTAACATTTTTTTTAAAATATCTATAAGACTCTTATCCATCAATCTTTACACAATCTGATATTGCCGTGTTGTTATTCTTCCTACAACATCATAATTAATGTTGCTCCAGAACCATCATTGCCACTGACCTGTACTTAGTTGGTTACCCCAGTCCAAAGACAGAATATCCTTTGACCTAACCCTATCCTTTGACCACCCTTTGACCTAACCCTAACCTCAGACACCTGTGCCTAAACCTCAGCTCAATGGTACCTGTGCCTAAGCCTAACCTCAGTGGGGCCTGTGCCTAAGCCTAACCTCAGTGGGGCCTGTGCCTAAACCTAACCTCAGTTGTGTCAACATTAATAATGATGTTGTAGGAACAACACCAACAAGGCGATATCTGATCGGTCATCAATATTTGTTCCTTTTCTGTCTCATTTCCATGTCACCTGATCTCCCTGCCCTGTCAGCATCCTCATGCTGTCTCTCTCCCTCTCTTTCTTACTCTGAACGCACCAGAGTGAACATGAAATAAATATTATCAGTAAACAAGTGGTGTTTCTTGCCATGATGTTCCGGAATTGATTATTAAACATTTCTCATCAGAATGGCAATGATTATTATATTAATAAACATTGTCTCACCTCTTGTGCTACTGTATACTTCTATCATCTGACTGGTACTCATTTTCTCACTGCTCTCAGCTTACTTTTCTTGTTTTCTGAGGCTGCCCAAAAAACTGATGAATGTCACTGCCACCCTTCCTCTTGCTCATGATGACACTGTGAGTAAAAGCTGACTGTAATAAAACTGCTTGCACTTTAATCAAACCAACACTAAATATAGATGCATAGCAACAATGGACCGGTTCCTCCAATATGGTGAGTATAGGAAAATGGTCTGGTGGGGTACACTCACACTGTATATTTTTGTATAGTCATATAGACCTCATATAGACCTCTGACTCAACAGTCCACGATGTGTCTACGATGTGTGTGTGTGCCTGTGCATGTGTCAAAGAGAGAGACAGCATAGAAGCATATTGAGTATATACAAAGTACTGCCATAGAGTGTCAATAAAATGGTAAGTATAAGAAAATATTCAGGTAAGGGACATTTGTGACCGTGTGTGTGGTCATATAGATCTCTGAGCCAACAGATTACTGCCTACAACAATAGACATACAAGCATTGAGAGTGAAAGGGGCTGTAGTAAGGCAGTGCTACGTCTATGGGTTATGGTTGCAAGTGTATGTATGGGAGGCAATGGTATTTTGAGCAAAAGGTCAGAATTAGACTGTGTCAGATGTATATTGAGGGCAAGATGTTTTTGTGAAGCATTGTATTATTGACAACGTAGATGTCATTGTTCAACATATTATTCTGGATCACACTATATGGAGAGATGTATGAGGCAAAGGACAATGAGTGTAGAGGGAAGCAGTTATTTATTAAACAATGAAATAATAAAAACAACAGGAAGTAGAACACCATAGAAACTGTAAAAAAAGAGTAAAAATATGTATATGAAACAATAAAACAGAATAAAAACAACAGGAAGTAGAACAAAGTAGAAACTGTATGAAAAAGACTAGAAATCTTAGGATGAAAAAAAAAACAGGAATAGAAATATACTACACATCATCTAGTAGTTCAAAAAACAAACAGGGAATAGTGTTAGGAGTGAAATGGAGCAGAGAAGTCAGTGAAAATACTAAGAAAGGGCAAAAAATATAAACAACAGTATAAACTGTATAAAAAAGACTAAATATCTGTGGATGTAACAAAAAAAACCCAACAGGAATAAAAATATAGTACAGACCATAGGAAACTAGTTCAAAAATCAAACAGGGAATAGTGTAAGGAGAGAAATGGAGTATAGAAGTCAGTGCAAAAACTAAGAAAGGGCAAAAAAATAAACAACAGGAAGAATAGACAGGGCATCTGCAAAGTAACCCCCAAAAATGGTGAAGTAAGTGGATGTAAGTAATTAAGCAAAAGTAAGATGTTGGAGAACAAACAATATAAAAAGGAAATATGAAACTAGAGCAGTACATTTCCTGAAGAAAATGTGGTGGGCTTGCTAGCTACGCTACTCCTTCAATTTGCCTCGATTGCAAATTCAGAATGCCATTGGGAATTGCCACTTGTACTCGCACAAATATTTATCCCACTTGTACATACATGATACTTGTACATTTCCAGTAAATTTGTAAATTTTCCACTGCTTATTTAGAATTGCATTTGCATTAATTGCACATCCATACATTCCACTTGTGCATACATACGAGACAGAATTCAGGAATTGGGTCCTATTGAAAAGTTTGAGTTTGCTTTTTTTTTTACATTTTATAAAGGTCCAGATTCAGACCTATGTAATGGTATATAGTACAATACTATTTGATAATGTTATGGGAAAGATATGCTGCCTTAAAAGTTAATAATCTGCTCTACTTAGTTCTGAGAAAAAAGCCTTGAAAGATTCACACTTGCCAGAGAGCTGGTCATTGTTTACGCCCATTCAGCACAGTTCACACCCTCTTAGGCCTTATCCCCACCCAGCTATTTAAGTATTCAAATGGGGACACTCTGACCTTGTGCTAAACTGGTCTGGTTAGTCTCTAATAAACACATACCATATCAAACCAAATAAAATTAAAGTTTTTTCACATGCACTTCAGGTAGAAACAGTACAGTGAAAGGTAAAGTGGCTTAGCAGCAGGATTCATAATAAATAGTAGCAGCAATGTAAGTGCAGATAGTTTGAGTGCAGGTGGTTCAAAAGATACAGCCTAATAGTTAATTAACGCTATTTACGCTAATTAGCATATGTGTAATCGATAAACATTTCCTAATTTGAAGTAGGGATAGCCTAAACTGGTGAAACAAAGTTAGTTTTGTGTCTGTAGCTCGAACGGTTTAAAAGATACAGCCTAATAGTTAAATAACACTAATTACGCTAATTAGCACACATAAAATCATTAAACATTTCATAATTTGAAGTGGAGATAGCTAAACTGGTAAAACAAAGTTGGTTTCCTGTCTGTAGCTCGAATGGTTACAAAGATACAGCCTAATAGCTAATTAACACTAATTAGCATACATAAAATCGATAACCGTTTCATAATTTGAACTGGCGATAGCTTAAACGTACGAAACAAAGTTGGTTTCATGTTTGTGGCACGAACGATTCAAAAGATACAGCCTAATAGTTAATTAACGCTATTTACGGCTAATTAGCATACATAAAATCAATAAACGTTTCATCATAGAACTGGGGATAGCCTAAACGTGTAAAACAAAGTTGGTTTTTGTGTCTATAGCTCGAATGGTTTAAAAGTTACAGCCTAGTAATTAATTAATGCTAGTGGTCATTAGAGTTAGCATAAAGGGCTAACTTTATGATGTCATAGTTCAGTCAATTTTTGATATAGCAACTAGTCAGCCCAGTTCAGGAGTATGGCCTAGTGTCTGGAAATTTACTGGCGAGTAAATCCGGTGTACGATTCAGGAGAAAAAGAGTTTTAAAGACATTTATTAGCATTAGCAAGCATTGAAAATGAACAGAATTCTGTCAGCTGCCATTTTGCCATCTTTTGAGACGTCAACAAACAAATGCACATGGTCTTATATGGGGGTGGTATCTGGATACACAACGAATATGAAGTGCATAGGTTATTGTTCCAATAAAGAATTGCACACGTGCACATTGTGCATACATATGATGTACAGTAATCAGCCATTTTGCAAGTTCTCTTATTCCTGAAAAGATTTTAGGGAGGCATGTATAAGACACCTGTATGCCAAAGAACAAGTCAATTGGATTTACAGTTCATGAGAAAAAGATTTTTGCAGTTTTGGACAAATTTTCATTGTACAGAAAAATCCATCATGGTGGACTTTATGGGTTCTTGAGGCTTATTTGTTCATCATGAGAAATGAGGCAGGTACAAAAAAAATCAACACTGTAGGTCAAACAGGGTGTAAATGGCTTCATTTTGAAATTAGCAAATTGAATCATGTACTGTAGCGCTCCTGGTGGAGGAATCAGGGTGGGGCTCTGTATGGTTGTTACACGTGGACAATTTTAACAGTATGTAAGTTTATAGAATTTTTTACCATGGACTTTTTGAGTTATTACGCTACTGGGGAGCCCCTAATAATGCAATTTATCATAGGTACATACAGCTATACAGTATACTAGAAGAATATGCAATCAATGCCATCTACTACTGTCTATATTAATTACACATGCAGCGCAACATAAATGATTGACACTTTACTCAGACTTCACGTGGGCTTTCTGACAATTCTAACAAAATAAAGACATTAACGTTAGTTGAATTCGCACATGAGAGCACCATTGCTGGTCGCTGGGTTAATGTGTGGCTAATTAGCTTTCCAGGTAGCTTAGCTATGATAGATAATATTAGTGATGGTTGATTGATTAGCACTCGCAAATCGGCCCATTTCCACCAAAAACTTTGGTTTCCACACCATGCAATTATTTTTAGCAAAATATTATGTATTTCATCAACTACAGTTCCAGCGCAAAATGACATGTTAAAACTATCGCAATTGACAGGAAGCCTACGTAATACTCATATTACATTATAATTTTCCACATTTTAATACATTTGAAAGTAAAGAAATAGACAGTACAGTGCTTAAGATTGACTGTACTAACGGCCAACGGATTCTGCTGGGGTTCGGCACCACCACTTTAACAAATCACACGCAGAACTGCAGTAAATCATAAAACTAGAACCGGTAGTAATAATAATGGCAGTTTGTTAAGTTTAGTTATGATTATGTTATGTATTTGCTATGGCGGTGCATGGTTGCCTGTCATTGCATAGCCCATTTTAATTTTATTTATAATTTCTATATCAATATATTCAGGGGAAATTTTGAGCATATTTGAATATTGGGGGGGATGTGTCCTAGCTTTTGATCACAGTCTCTGATCTAAATCCTATTGAAAACCTATGATTCATATGTTTGTCTTTGTTTAAAACGTAAGATCCAGCCGATAAACAACATTCTAGATCCAGCATCTTACTGTAGCTCTCAGCATGGATTCATGCAGTTCATGGCTAATTCTGACCTTTGCATTTGTATGTTGTAGCAGAAATCAAGATTCATCAAACCAGGCAATGTTTTTCCAATTTTAAATCATCCAGTTTTGGTGATCATGTACCCACTGTATGTAGCCTCATCTTCCTGTTGTTTGCTGGGAGGAGTGGAACCTGGTGTGGTCTTCTGTTGTAGCCATTTTTCTTCAGGGTTTGATGTTTTATGTGTTCAGAGATGGTCGTCTGATTCAGGAAAATATTGCAGAAATTATGCTGGAAGAATATTGTAGGGCACTGTTAAATTCAAAGAAAAATTAAATGGTCCGGTTTCACAGACATGGATTAAGCCTAGTCTAGGATTAAAAAATCTAGTTCTATAGGAAACGTCATCGCTTTTCTAGTTTTTCTAGTCCTAGACTAGGCTTTATCTGTGTCTGCAAAACCGGTCCTAAATGTTTTTTTAAACCAATGAAAGTATTCTGATATGTACATTTTGTCCAATCAAAATAAATTTGCTGTTTGAAAATTGTGAGAGTGACAACTGTCAGTTTCGTCTGACCTAGCTTGGCATTGATCCAACAAGTGATTCATGGTGTTTTATTTTTTTGTGGATTATTAATCAAAAACGCTGGAGCAGGGGTGCTTCAAAAAGAAAAGCAATAAGGAAACAAGAGGTGATATTACGGATTTATATATTTTTGCTGGACCGCATAAGCGGAGCCGGCCAAGAAGAGCGAATGTCTCTTACTGAGTGACTGACTGACTGACTGACTTGTTAAATAGCGTAGTGATTAGAGAAGCGGACTTGTGAACTATAGGTCCCGAGTTCGTATCTCCTCGTAGACGAAGCGAAGTACCTGTTATGAATTATTCCCTATAGACGAAAACTTTGCTGGCTGAAACCGTCAGCATCTGCATTATAGTAATCCTGAAATAAAACAGTTTATGGTTATATTGTGACGTTTTCTGGTGGAATTTCGAAGTACGCATCCGTGCATGTGTTTTGGGTCAGGATAGACAAACACATTTGCTGGCTACAACATACAGTAGTTATGTTATAGTAAGCCTTAACTGAAACTGTATATGGTTATATTGCGACTGTTTCTGGCATGGAAAAGTTCATCTTCAGTTTCGCTAGCAATTGCTCAAATCTTATGATTATTCCTAGGAAGTTAGTAGATACTAGTAAGCCTATTACTGGCTAATAAGCTGTTAAAACGGCCAATGGCAAAAGCAATACAGTTCATAGACGCTATGGTGGAGGTAAACTTAATAAGAAACGTTAGGTTAACACAATCCTCAATGGAGTCTAGCGACTGCTGAAACGTGTAATGCCGTGGCGTAGTGGTTAAAGACAGTGCCTTTCATGTGGAAGACCTAAGTTCGAGTCTATTGAGAGCAACAACATTTATTAATTATTTCTGGTAGATTCCACGATTCTCGTCTTTTCACTTGATGAAAAAGTTTGTCATCGTTGCCTTTATTGATAGTTATTTTGTAAATGTCATTCACGAATGAAAGAAAAAAGTATGTTGTTTTGCCATGAAAGAAAAAAAAATATGTTCTTATGCCATGAAATGAAATAGCTTTGGCAGACTGTGCTATTCCAGTAATTATTGTGACTATTCCAGTAAGTTAGTAGATACCGGTAAAGCTTATTACTGGCTAATACGCTGTTAAAACGCCCAGTGGCAAACACCATACATAGACGCTATTTGTGGTGGAGGTAAACTTAGTAAGAAACATTAGTCAGTTTAACTGTATCACTGTCATTCACGAATGGCCAATTAACTATTAAAACGGCCAGTGGCAAAAGAGGATTTGTTCAGGATATACAGATGCCGGGTGTCAGTATAGACAAGAGGCATACTGACAGCCAGCATATGTACAGCTCCGTGGTGTAGTGGTTAACGACACAGCCTTTCATGTGGGTGACCTGGGTTCGAAATCTCGAGAGGGCAGCACTTTCTATTGCGGGCCGGCTGAACTAGGCTTGTCTGGTTTTTTTGTTTTTATATAATGCATTATATATAATGTAATATAAATTATTGCAATTATAGAACAAACTACAGTTAACGGCCTCTATGCAATTCCTAGATTAATGCCCAATCAACGTATTGCTACTTCCACTTGCACGCAGAGAAATGTTGTTAGAAGTAATCTTATCTCCATAAAATTGAGACCTTGCAGCAGCTCGCCAACGCCTTATTGCTCGTCCAGTGCAGCCTCAAATGCTATCTTGGATGCTCCATCAGATATGAGCTCCCGTAGCTGTGGCATGGGAATAATTCATTTAAATGTTAGAAGTCTGATCCAAAAGCTGGACTTTATTGAAATATTGGTCTCTCAATCAAATACTTATTGTATCTGAATCGTGGCTGTGTGACTCTGTGCCTGACTCAGATGTTCAGTTACCTGCATACAATATTTATAGAGTAGGTAGAGGTGGTGGTATCGCAATTTATGTAAAGTGCAAAGTGTTGCCTAAATGTTTCTGTGCCCATGTCAACCTCTGTCCCAAAGCAATATGTCTAGTTTTAAATGTGGTACTTGGTAATAACGCTCATTTTACTCTAGCAGAGGAATATCGCCCCCCTCTCAGCTCCCCCTTGTATAATTATGCAAACTCTGAATTACTGATTTTGGGAGATTTTAACCTGGATTGGCTCTCACCGGTATCCGATAAATTAAAAGATATTTATACTGAGCTAAATCTAACTCAGCTGATAACTAAACCAACCCGTCCAAACTTTAAGAACCCAGAAAAATCTACTCTACTAGACATTATTTTAACAAATACCCCCCCTAAATACACAGCCAGTGGGGTTTTTGCTGATGATATCAGTGACCACTGCGCTATTGCCTGTATTAGAGATACGTACCAGGTTGAAACACTGATCCCCGTATAATCTCTAAAAGAAATTATAAACACTTCTCACAACAAGATTTTATCCTTGACTTATAATCACTCAGAGCTTTTATACACTTGTTGCTTTCTGGACCCGGTTTCAGTCCTTGCTTTTTTCTCTTCTGTTTTCATCTCTATGTCTAATGGACATGCCCCGCTTAAGAATCACAGAGTAAGAAATCAAACTAATTCTTGGTTCTCTCCTGAATTATCAAACTTTTTGCAAAAGAATCAAGCCTGTGTCATGGCAAGGAAAACAGGTGCTCCAGCTGAATGGCTGTTTTTTAGGAAATTGAGAAATAAATGTACTGCAGTTGTCAAAAAGGCAAAATCGAATTACTTCCTTAGTGCTATGACAGACTCTGCCGGAGATCCTGTAAAATTCTGGAAAACCGTTAATTCACTGAAATGGGGGAGTTCCGCTGTTTCTCTTCTTAAAAAAATTACTTCTGACTCCCGTATTCTAGATGAAAAAAAATGATATCTGTGATGCTTTTAATTAGCATATCATCTCTGCTGTTTTTTTATCTGAAGGGAAAAGTGGCAACTGTGGTCCTGGCCACTCAGTTGATTTTTCGTCTTGCTTTACAACCGTTACCCTGGCAAATGGTAATCCTGTTTTTACTTTCCAGAAACTCACTGAAGTCCTTGTTGTCCTTGTTGCCCTGCGTGCCATTGATACTAAGAAATCCTTAGGCACTGACAATATAGACCCGTACTAACTAAAGTGTGCTGCACCTATCATTGCTGGTTCAGTGACACACATCTTCAATTTAACATTAAGCACAGGAAATATCACTAAGGTGTGGAAAGCAGCTTTTGTTCTGCCATTACATAAGGGAGGGGACGGTAGTGTTTAGGATAATTATCGACCCATCTCTAGGCTCCCATGTCTGGCAAAGATCCTAGTATCCTTGGTCAACAAACAGTTACGATCTTTTCATTCTGCTAACAGTATTCCTAACATCAATCAATTTGGTTTTAGATCTAAACACAGTACCACTGCAGCCACTATGCTTGTTGTAAATGATTTTGCAAATGCCTTAGAAGATAGAAAGCACTGTGCTGTGTTTGTAGACTTGTCAAAAGCTTTTGAAATTGTAGACCATGCTATCCATCTGAGTAAGCTGTTATTTATAGGACTGGGCACTGATGCCTGCCGATGGTTTTATAACTATCCTAAAGATTGAACTCAGGCTGTTATGGTGTACGTGGTCAAGTCCGAGCCCTTAGAGTTACTTAAAGGGGTACCTCAGTGTTCAATAATTGGCCCACTATTGTTTTCACTTTATATAAACAACATTGGTTACAATGTCAGATATTGTAATTTCCATTTATATGCAGATGACACAGTGATGTACTCTATTGCTCCAACAGCAGACCAAGCATTAATGCAGTTGGAGTCTGATTTTAAGATACTACAGATGTCTCTTTTACAGCTTAAACTTGTTTTAAACGGTAAGAAAACAAATTTCATGTTTTTTTCTAGGTCTAAACTCTTAGTTACAAACACTTTTGTAATTACTAGCTTGGATGGTACTCAAATCAAACAGGTCTCTGCATATAAATACTTAGGGGTATGCAGGGGCGTAGGTTTGATTTAAAATGTGAGGGGGACAAAGACTGGTGTAGCGTGGTGACGCCAGGCAGGGGTGCAAGCTGTCCTTACATGGACCCCCCCCCCGGGGTGAAAAATTGCGAAGCGGTATATACGCATGGAAAGCTGATCCTGTGGTCTGACTGATAACCACATAGAAACACACAATAAAAAATAAGGTCAAGCACGTGCCCCCACCCACTGCGGGCCCTGGTGTAGCTGCACCCCCGATAGCTACGCCAGTGGGGACAAATATGTTTTTGCAAAAGACCATGGTTTTGGAATGGGATGGCCAACACTGCACTGATGGACACAACATCTCATTGATTCTGCTACAAAGAACACGCAAAATACAGCCTTCAGCCATTTCATTTAATATTACATTGTTAACACATTGTCTATGATGTGTGCTCTTAGTGAAGAGCTACTACAGACCTCTGTATTTCAAGGTGTGTGGCTGATATGTGATCTACACATATATTTTGCCAGTACTGTACTTGAATTTCACAACCTCACCTCCCAAGCTCCACCACTCTCTTGCATGATTACACTGGTTGACTCAACATCCTTCTGGTTCTGCTAATAAACATGAACATTCAAGATATGGGCTACACATAACATAACTAATTTTATTTAAGTTATCCACCTTTAAAGACAACATTTCACCTCAGCTCCACGGTTGACCTTTTCTCCCTGGCTGTCTGATCCTGCAATGACAAGGACCTTCTCACGGTCACCATCTGATCCTGCAAAAATGCAGGACATATGACATGAACAGCTTGATGTACATTGACTCCTGCAGAACCTGATGGCAATGTTTGATCCATAAGACCCACATTAGATTGAAATATCAAATGCAGCTACTTATGTAGGGAACTACAACGTTAGCCAACTTTTCAAGAGATCAACTACAGTATTAAGTTAGTTAGTAAGCTATATCTCCTAATGTCTCATAGCTAGCTAGCTGTACCACTCACTTTGTCTTTGCATAAAAAACGCCTGTTTGTCAGTTTTTTCTTGGCTGGTGTCAAACGGTGCTAGCTGTGAGTGAGGTGAACCTAGTGTAATGTAGACTGTTTGCTAGCTAGCGAAATAATGTTAGCTAGCTAGCTATTATTATATATTTTGCAACTATCATTCATATATAACCTTAACCTAACTACACCTTAACGCTTTTAGAAAAACACTCTGATTAGATAAATATCTACCTCATTCATACGTTATGGGAGGTAATTAGCTAGAGGTAATGTCAGCTAGGTTACCAAACTTTCATGAACCAGAGATCACAGAGTTGCTAGTTGCAACGGTAGCCTATACTCTACTATGGTAACCAGACCTATCCAGCAGCTACCTCAAAGCAAAGTGCCTGCGTGTGGTCCTAAAGCCAGTCTGATTCGAATTATGCAATTGCTTACCGTACTGCCACTGCAACGTTCTAAAGAGGTTGAGTTTTGCTTATAATAAGAGTTGTGTTGATAAAAAGTGGGGGGACAAAATGCCATTTTCAAAATGTGGGGGGGACATGTCCCACTCATGTATAATGAAACCTACGCCCCTGGGGGTATGGTTAGATGATAGGCTTTCTTTTAAAAAACACGTCGCTGAATTGGGAAAAAAATTCAAGATAGGGTGCCTTTACAGAAAAGGGCTTGTATGTCCTCTTTAAATAGAAAACAAATTGTTCTGGCTACGTTTATGTCCGTTTTAGATTATGGTGATATTATCTATATGCATGCTTCGGCATACACATTAAAACCACTGGATGCTATTTATAATTGTGCACTCAGGTTTATCACTGGTGATAGTTCCAAAACTCATCACTGTATTCTATACCAACATGTGGATTGTGCCTCTCTATCTGTGAGACGAGAGCAACATTCTCACTTGTTAATTTATAAAGCACTTCTTTTAAATTTTCCTCCATATATATCATATTTAATTTCTACTAGACTAACAAATTTCAAAACCAGATCACAGACATGGATTACATTAGAGACACCAGCGGTCTCCACAGAGTTGGGTAGGACTGCTTTCAGTTCCTTTGCTCCTTATTTATGGAACAAACTGCAGATCAAACTTAAGTTTGAACTGGTGTCCCTTGCCCATTTTAAAACTGGAATGGAGAATCTATATGATGTTGTCTGTGATTGTTTCTGTTGAATTATATGTCTTTGTTTTGTATGTTTTGAAGTTTTCTTTCTCTAAATGTTTTGTTTGTATACTTGTCAACATGTTTACACAGGGCACAGCCGAAAATAGATCTCAGTCTGCTTTCCCTGTTAAAATAACGTTTAAATTTAAAAAAATTAAAAAATCTCATCTGAAAGGTTACAGACAGATCTGATGTGCCACTTGTATCGTTTTCTGAAAGGTTAACAGTTTTTGCTATTGACATGTTACTGTATTCTATGTCTAAAAAGATATAGACGTGGTGGGGACTCGAGAACGTTGGTGAATGTAGTTTAATGGGAGTTCATCTGAAGCACTTCAGATTAAAAGTCCAATAATAGCACTCTAGATTCAGCATTGTTTGCTAGGACCTGTGAAGGCCTCTAATATATTGAAGTCTAAAACTGGACTGGAGCATTTTGTACATATTATTAGTTTTTTCTGGAAGGCAGTGAGTTACTGGGAAACTGCTTTTTTTGAGGAACGGGAGGTTGGACAATTGGCAGATATATCTGGGCTAAGGTTTGGCTTTTTTATTAGGGGTATTTCAGAAAGCAGGTTTAGTGAAAACTTAGAGTTAGTTGACTCAGAGTTGGAAACTCTGGGTTTACGTTTTCAAAGAGCCAGTTCGATGTTTCTCTGAGTCTGTTACTCTAGCAACATACTCCGTGAAGCTAACCTGCTCACTAGCAGGTTTTATTCAACTAACACTGAGTTTGTCCTACTCTTTAACTGAAACCTGCCTTCTGAATTAGATTAGATTCAACTTCATTGTCATTGAACAGTACAAGTACAGCATTTAACCAGAAGTGCTAATAGAAGAGGGCAGGAAATGTGTTAAAAGTGTTAAGTAAAATGCATGTTACAAGTGGAATGTATAGGTGTGCAAAGAAGGCAAATACAGTGCAAAATGGCAATTCTATATGAGCAATGAAGGCAAATAGGGGAGGGAAGAAAAATTAAAAATGTACAAGTATAAAGTATATGTATGTGCAAGTGGCAATTCTGACTGCAACTGAGCAAATTGGAGGTGTAAGCTAGTCTGTACAACTGAAATGCGGCTCCAAGATAGACATGTACATGTAACAACTGAAATATGCAAGTACAATGGCAATTCTAAATGTGCAGTGCAGACAAATTGAAGGTGCAAGGTGGCATGTGCAACTGAAATTAGGTTCCCGAGGTAGACAAGTAGTACAAGGTAGTAGTGCAACAAGGTCCCTGAGAGGAAGTACTAAGTGGTGGGCGGATGGGTATGGTTAGTGATGGGATGGGTCAGAGTTCAGCAGGGTTACAGTAGATGGGATGAAGCTGTTCCTGAACCTGCTGGTGCAAGAACGAAGAGCCTGCCGGATGATAGGAGGGCAAACAGTTTGTGGCATGGTTGTGAATGTGACAGACATGGCGTGTCCTTTTCTCGAAGAGCCAGTTGATATTGAAGCACAAATACTCAGCAGAAATCTCAGTCGGGAGAGGGTGATCAGACCCCGCTTGGATGTTTTAACAATGCCTGATGATTATCTGCTTGAGCGTTACCGTTTCTCTGCGCAATTGATCATTTATCTCAGGACTGGCTCGAGGATGAAATGACTGCCCGGCTTTGCCCCCCCCATGGATCCGGGCCTGATTTATCTGAACAATATTCTCAACCCTCATATTGTTCCTATGACACATTATGGACATGCTCTCAGTTTGGAACAAATACTTTGTTTTGCAGTTTTCTGTATAACATCGGTGACGCTGAGCATATTTCCAAGGCAATTGTCTGTCGGGCTGTCAGGGATGTGACTCTTGCACCGAAACATTTACTGTACACTTTTGTAGGGTTCCCAAGTCACAGACTCAGAAGACTCATCAAAGACGAATTCCACAGAATTGCAGGTATCAGTCTCAGCAGTAATCAATTTAATTTAGTATGAGGCTTTGAGTCTGGAAGCACTAATCAGTTAATATTTTAGAATTGTTTTCAGGTTTGATTGGCTGCATAGATGGCACTCATATATCATAGCTCCTTCAGTAAATGAGGGAGATAATGTGAATAGGACGTCATTCCGCGTCATTAATGTGCAGGTAGGCTAACAAAGAATTGTACTTTTTTTTGAGAATTGTAGATTTTTTGCTTAGAAAATTTCACTTACTACTTAAATATATCACATGTTGAATGTAGCCACTGAAATCTGTTTAATCACAATTGCTTGTACAGAAATTATACTTTTCCTGCTTGAAGTATATTTTTATATTTCATCTTCAGTTGCTGCCAAGTACAATTTATGCCTGTTGGGTTGCACCTGCATAAATATTACACCCACACATTATATAGATGAAACTTTTCTTTTTTTTCGATTACTACTCACGCATTGACTCGGTCAGCAATTTTCTGCTACGCCAGCTCACATTCTTTTGCTACTGCTACTGTATTGCTTGTTTTCCGGAATATATACTCAGATTCTGCATATGCATTCATTCATATTTCTAACTCCACTGGGGAGAAGTAGGGCGTTCAAGCCCTTTTTCTCCTGTTGCCATGGTAAATCATGTTATCTGCGTTCCATTGATGAGGGCTTTTTATCTCCTCATGCATGTGGTTTACACAGGGTTAACTTAATTCAGAGTTGACAGAACTAATTGATACCACTTGTTCTGAAACCATCAACCCAGAGTTTGACAGCTCGGAGTCAGTCAACCAAAAATTGTGTTTTAAATTCCTGACTATGTTAACCCTGCTTTCTGAAATACCCCCATTATGTTCAACATAGGCAAGTCAAGCTCAGGAAGTAGCTCCTTCAGTAGTTTAGTTAGAATAGGGTCCGGTTGGCAGCTGGTAGATTTAGATGTAAATACAATTTTTACATCTAAATCTATAGAGGATTAGGAAGTTCATAAGGCTCCATTCATCCGAGGTCATGGCAGTTCTGTGTAATCTCAGGACTAGAGTTTTGCGAAAGTATGCTTACTGCAATTCCTTGTACTGTATGTGTACTGTTCAATGACAATCAAGTTGAATCTAATCTAATCTTGTTTAGGGAGGTGTCTTGTTATTTTTTTTCTAATGGTCAAAGAAGATCTTGAATTCATCACTGCTGTAGTAAAGGCCAGTCCTGCTTTTTGCTGTATCAAAAAGGAATGTTGGATTGTTTTTGTTCCCCTCAGTGAGGTTGAAAAAGTAGGCTGTTGTGGCGGCAAACATAATAAGATGGTTTTCTGATACTCGAGAATTATGAGGAAGAACAGTTCCACAATATCTATTCCATGGGACAAAACAAGGTATGACTTTGGTAATGCGTAGGTACTGAAACGCGTTTGACATAACTGATTGAGTCAATTGTAGCTCCAAAAGCCTTTTGGAGAAGGTTATTGGACTTCATCATGTGAAGTCCAATAATAAAAATTTGAATATTATCTGCGTTCACTACAAGGTCCAATAAGGATTCTGGGAACTCATTGAGATACGCTTTGTACAGCCCAGGCGACCTGTAAATAGGAGCTATGAAAAGTCTCTATGTTTTTGTTAAGAATACGATCATGAGAGCTTTTGATCTTTCTTGATTTCATTTAGCAATTATAATCTTGAACATGGCCAATAAGGTTTAGTGATGAAAAGTTTAACTCTTTTTACTGACTCAGATCTTTGAGTCATTCAGTGACAAGAACAAATCTTTCAAATGATTTGATTCAATAACACACCACGCAGAACCCACTGCTGGCAAACAATAAACTTAAAACGCAAGAATTGTTGACTTGTTTTAGACTTGTAAATATATTCTTTAGAGATGATGTATTTATAAGTACAAGGCATACAAAAAATAACATTTCTTATAGATGGAGACAGTTTCTTTTAGAACAATCTCTGATTTTTATCAATCTCTGATTGATAAACTTTGTAAATGTTGGTCTTTGGCCATGTGAAAGACTGTGTTGAATTTTGCTATGATCTCTGCTTCCACACTTGCTCCATTTGTTCTACCTCTCTTTCGCCAGTTAATTGAGTACATTCTCATTGCACAGGGTAGTAGCTGCATAGTGAAGGAACTGGATTTTGACCCGTTTTAGATTCATTCCAAATAGTCAATGAATTAATGTAACAAATAAATTTAATATATAAAGAGAGCATTGCAATTACAGCACTAGTATCAAAGATTAAAGTACTCCGGAGATATGAGGTGTTTGCAGGAGCAGAGAAGCATGCAGAGTTCAGGAAATGCAAGAGAGCTTCCCCAAAACCTGCTCTGGTTTATATCCCCAAACTAAGGCTGTGGGGGTTGGTTTACTAACTTGAAGATACCACGACTAGTCCTGCAGAATACCCCCTTATCATCTAGGGACACATTCCAATGGCTACAGTGGATATAAAAAGTCTACACACCCCTGTGAAAATGCCAGGTCTTTGTGATGTAAAAGAATGAGACAAAGATAAATCATGTCAGAAATTTTTCCACTTTTAATGTGACCTATAATGTGAACAATTCAATTGAAAAACAAACTGAAATCTTCAAGGGGGAAAAATGAAAAATAAAAACCTTACAATAACCTGGTTGCATAAGTGTGCACACCCTCTTATAACTGGGGATGTGGCTGTGTTCAGAATTAACCAATCACATTCAAACTCATGTTAAATAGAAGTCATTA
>JACXGI010015837.1:0-10932 GCA_016801175.1 Esox masquinongy | reverse complement strand
CCGTCCTCATCAGGGTCTCGACCTGACTGCAGTTCGTCGTCGTAACCGACTTGAGTGGGCAAATGCTCACATTCGATGGCGTCTGGCACTTTGGAGAGGTGTTCTCTTCACGGATGAATCCCGGTTTTCACTGTACAGGGAAGATGGCAGACAGCGTGTATGGCGTCGTGTGAGTGAGCGGTTTGCTGATGTCAACGTTGTGGATCGAGTGGCCCATGGTGGCGGTGGGGTTATGGTATGGGCAGGCGTGTGTTATGGACAACGAACACGGGTGCATTTTATTGATGGCATTTTGAATGCACAGATATACCATGACGAGATCCTGAGGCCCATTGTTGTGCCATTCATCCACGACCATCACCTCATGTTGCAGTATGATAATCCACGGCCCCATTTTGCAAGGATCTGTACACAATTCCTGAAATCATTTCCCGGGTGTGCCAGTTAACTCGCTGCACCAAGAAATTGGATTACAACCAGAAAGACAACTAGCACACAGATGAAATCATGCATACTAGTGATGTGCAGTTCGTGAACAATTCATTTGTTTTGAACTAATCTTTTTAGTGACTCGGGACTCACGAGTACTTTTTTCTAGTGACTCGTTCAATTGTATCGTTCATTCGAATGTTTGACAGCGGATTTCTACAACATGATCATTTGCTTCATACCCGGTCCTCCAGCTCAATTCTCCGATCAACGTCTATGTACATTCGCAGAGAAAAATAGACCAAGGCAGGAACATCATAAAGACATGTTTATAACTGATCCTTGAACGCAGACTATAATAATTAATATAGTTAGTTAATTACTGATGTCATGAACAACAGATGAAAACAAGCACGGAGCCTTTGCCTAAGTAAAAAAGACTAGTGATCGACTGACTCATTCAGTTTTATCGTTCAGTTGAACGGTTGTTTTGTTCATTTGAACGACTGGCAGCGAAGTTCTTCCCAAAAACGGAATACTCTGTTTTACGTTCGCAAAGAAACATAGATCAAGACAATAGCATTATAAAGACGTGTGGTGAAGTCAAGGTTCATCTAAGGGAGTTCTTTTGACACATTTACATCTGATGTTGTGCAGCTCAGAAATAGCCAGTGCAGCTGCATGGCCAGATTTATGAGCTTGGCAATTTAACACAAGATCCCAAACCTCTAATATGATCTGGTCATACAATACAAACTTCATGTGTAAACAGAAAATTATATTCAGAATGTAAATAATGACAGCAGTAGAAATTATAATGGTGTCCAGGGTAGTTTCTTGGATAATGTGTATTGATAATATATCAATTCTATGTTTTTTTTTTCTTGTATCTTGTTAGCTACACTCACCAACACAGGATAAACGACTAACCTTCACTATTGCTGCATTTCTGCTAATGTCCACACTGATGTTATGCCCTTTTAATGCTCATCCATAAGAATGCCATATCGTCTGAAATTGATGATAACGTCGACAAACTAAGCTAACTATTAGTAATATTTCTATAAGTAAAACAAAACCATGTATTCGTTACTGCACTGCTAGCTTGCTAATAGCAATGACAGGCATAGAAAGAGGACGGTTAGAAATGACGTAGAGAAATTTCTTCCAGGGAATTGTAGTATTACATTAGGCATGCTATGTTGATTATTAGCATGTACAAATGTGTAGGGTTAATTTAAGCAAATATGTCGACATTCGTCATCTTGTTCTAATGAGATTTAAACGGTTATCAAAATGGCAAGATGGCTTAAGTCTACACGAAACACAGACCTTATTTGAAGCAATTCTAAAATCCCTTATGGGAAAAATAAATGGGGAAAATGTTAAACAAATCGGAAACTAGCCAGTATAGCATTTTGCCGCTAGGTTTTATGGGGATTAAGTGTCAACTATTTCGGTCAATATAGCCTATACAACTGTGACTAAACACATGGGCAATCCAACTTCGCATTACGTTGAATACATTGCTAAAACACTGGCATGAATTCGAAATTTCAGAACGAATGTGATGATCCTCTCCAATATACCCAATAAAATTACTCTTCGCAGAACTAGCAGACATCGTGGGTTGGCGTCATACCAACCTTGTTGGCGGGCTGAGAATGCTAACACAACTACATCAACACATTTGATAACAAAGAAACCATTCAGAGGAAAATATTGAAATGTACATTTCAATATAGTTGTACACACTACTAATAATGCTTATTGGCAGAACATTTTCTAACTAAACTGAACTAGTCACAGTAAAACATGAACATTTTTAACCATAACATTTTTAACATTTTTTTTATACAATCTACATTAACAATCTAAATGGACCAAAAAGAGACAATAGAAAAAAACGGTGTGAGAAAATGATGGTAACTAGAAAATGGCAATGTGAGAAAATGATGGTAACTAGTCTGGCCCTAATTCAGGTTCATAGTATTTTTTTTTTCTAGACCCCCCTCCACACACACACAGGCTGCACTGGCTCACAGAAAGAATGGGTCATCATCATTTTGGTCAAGGCTCTCTATGGCAGGTTCAGCAACTGAGGGAGCTGACTTTAATGAGTAAGCAGCTGATGAGCCAAAAAGCTGCAAAACATTATCAGGCAGCTGGTGCTCATAGCAAGCCTCACCAGACAGCTTCAGTCCATATCTGATGTGCAGGATGGAGTTAAGGGTCTGCAAGGACATCCGATTTCTAAGTTTGCTTTTTACTCATCTGGCTGAATACTCTCTCGACTTCAGCATTCGAGTGTGGCAAGGAAACACAGACACAGCAGCCACGGCAAGTTCTTGAAACGGGTTGATATCAGCTGGATCCCTGAACTTCCAAATCTCACTCCAGAAGCCCAGTGTGTTTTTTGCTCCATTCCATTTACTAAGATGGATGGCACGCCATTGCTGGACAATCTTGTCTATCTCTGCAGGGGAGTAGCCAAGGAGCTTGGCTAGTGTTTCTATTTCTTCAGGGCTCTTATTGTGCTTTAGAGTTTCCTCCATATTGAAAACTGACATGTACTGCAATGCTTGGATGTTGTCCGGAAGTCTCACCCTCAACTCATTAGTGAGGGACATGGTGAAGGCTACACATCGCTTTCAGACATTGTTTTTGTCCTCAGGCGCAAGGTGGAGCTCAGCTGCCTTTGACTCAAAAAGGTAACTACTGACTTCAAAAAAGTCAGATACAATATGTTTTGAGGATCACTGTACACGGAGTATAAAACCTCAGCCATGTAGCAGTGTTCACAGGACTTGGTGACTGCGAAATGCAGCCTAAGCTCCTCCCACTGGTCCAAAAACCGTGAAACCGCGGGTTCAATGGAGAGCCAACGACTCTAAGGAACGGCACACACCTTGGTTTTCTGTAAAGGTTTCTCCCCACAGTTGATGATCTCATATATGGCCTTGTAGGCCTCCCTGCGCTTTGGAGACACTGAAAACAAGTTATAAGTCTCTCGTACCAAGTACACTTCTCGAGGAAAGCCACAACAGCACGGGCTGTAGATTTAGCATCTCCTCCCTCCAACTCAACAAGCCCCAGAAATGTTGATACAATTGTCTGCTTGGTGTCACTAAAGTACCTTATCACAATCCCCAGGTACTTAGAAACACTTACATCCATGGACTCATCGAGGAGGAGGCTGAAACGCTGGTAACCCACATCTGCGACCAACGTTTTCAGAAAGTATGGTGCTATAACACCATTAATCATTTCTGTGCACTTTGTCCTGTGCATTTTGAAGTGGGTAGCAGCAGTGGAGTCTGACAAAGCAGCTCTACATGCTTCGCCAATGTGATCACATGCCAGCATGGAACAGTGTTCAGCGATAGCTAATGCCATGGTGGCCTCAGCCTTTTTTGCAGAGTCAATTTTTTTAACCATAAATAGCAGCTTGTTTTGGGTGGAACTGTTATAAGGCTTTGCCTTTTGTGTATGTTTTTGAGTTGTCATGTGTTTTTTTTACATCACTAAGTTTGGCGTAGAAATCAGCCTTACAATACAGGCAGTATGCCCGTGTATCATCTCCAATAAACGGCTTCAACAAGCCTTTGAATTCAGGGTTTGATTCCCACTCCTTTCTGTATTTTTGAGTGTATAGTTTAGACTGAGACATGATGAGCTAGCCAGCTAGATGTTTAGCTTATGTCACAGAGAGGCTCACACACAGTGGACGAGGTGAGTAAGTGACTGAGGCCGTGTGAGTCAAATGCAGTGATTTATTTTTGTGCAGTGATTTATTTTAGACATTGAACATTTGACATTTACATCCCGCCCTGAATGTAAGCCAGGGCGGGATCAGCCACAGTGTTGCCAAGTCCGATTATAGTACGCGACTTTGGGCTTATTTTTTTTGCCGGACCGCACAAACGGAGCCGGATAAGAAGAGTGAATGTCTCTTACTGAGTGAGTGAGTGAGTGAGTGACTGACTGACTGTCTGACTGACTGATTACCCCTTGTTAAATAGCGTAGTGGTTAGAGAAGTGGACTTAAATGTAAACTATATGTCCTGAGTTCGTATCTCCTCACAGTCAAAGCGAAGTACACATTTTGAATTATTCCGTATTGCCGGAAACTTCGCTGGCTAAAACCGGAAACTGTATACGGTTATATTGCGACTGTTTCTGGCATGGAATAGTTCATCTTCAGTCTCGCTAGCAATTGCTCAATTCTTATGATTATTCCTAGGACGTTAGTAGATACTAGTAAGCCTATTACTGGCTAATAAGCTGTTAAAACGACCAGTGGCAAAAGTAATACAGTTCATAAACGAACTGTGTTCGAGGTAAACTTAATAAGAAACGTTAGTCAGTATAACACAATCCTCAATGGAGTCTAGTGACTGCTGAAACGTGTAATGCCGTCGCGTAGTGGTTAAAGACAGTGTTCAGAATTGGTTTGAGGAACATAATGAAGAGTTCAAGGTGTTGCCTTGGCTTCCAAATTCCCCAGATCTCAAGTTTCAAGGTTTATTTGTCAAATGCACCGAGCAACACCGTCATCCTGAACAATTAAATTCTTGTGACATGGCACCCGACAACTCCGTAGTGAGAGTTAAGAAGAATGTATAAGCAAAAATATAGCCAGACAAAAAAAAATAAAGCAACACTATACATAACACTGCACACTAGCAGCAGTTTAAAAGAGTGTCCTGTAAACTAGCAGCAATCTTAGCCTATTATTGATTATAGATATGGCAAGTAAGGCAGTAATATACATAACAATGTAAACTAGCAGCAATTTGGTAGAATTATTGAATATTATATATGAGTGTAATAAGATAATGAATGGTGACATAGCACACTACAACTACGTAGTGAGAATTAAGAAAAATATATACACAGCAAAAATATAGCAAGAAGAGAAAGCAATAATATACATAACACTGTACACTGGCAGCAGTTTAGAAAGAGTACTGTAAACTAGCAGCAATAGTGGTGGTGGTATTCAAATTATAGATAGGCCTATGGCAAGTATGGCAATAATATACATGACAATGTAAACTAGCAGCAGTTTTTGAGAGAGTAGGATGGGGAGTATGAACAGTATGGTAGAAGTATTGAATATTATAGACACTTCGTACAGCAGTGATGATGAGTTATCATTCATGACATTAGATGGCATAGCACTAGATACATTTCCACAAACGATGCCGCCAACAAAGTGGTCCAAGTATGGCAAAAAGTACAACAAAGACTGTGTACATCAAGTGGTCCGTGATGACAGTAAAGCTCTGTGCAGATACTGCAAAGCAGAATCTATTATTACAGTTTATAACTAAAAACAAGCATGACATAGCCTACTCGTATATATAGCCTAATAATAGTAGTTACATATGGTACTAATGTATTTTACGCTCCCCCTTAGTGCTCCTGTCCCCTTGTTTTCCATCTCTCCTCTCATATTCTGCTCGCAGGTGATCAGAGATGAGTGGATGGTGCCTGCCCTCCATATATGCGTTGTTGACGTTTGATTATTTTTTGTAAAGAATTGTTTGCTTGTTGATGTTAAAATACATGTTTTGCCTTTCAAACTCTGAGTGGCTTCAGTTTAATATGTTGCAGGCTCATTCATTGACCGTAACACGCTATAACAGTATTGGGCTTGTTTTGGGGGTTGTTTTTGAAGCTGCAGTTGCTTGTTTGACTCGTGAGAGTTGGCAACACTGATCAGCCAGCGGCGGCTTCCCGCATGCGCGATTCATTTGCAGTCTCTGGACGCGGTGGGGTGAACATCTGCTCTGACTGCAGCTGGGAGGGACTGCTGCACAAGGACGGGTCGTCTCTGAGTGCTTTGGATGGGTGGAGGGGCCCATGGCAGCACCCGCTGCTCATTGAGAAGAGTAAGAACGATACGTGCTTTCACGTCAGAGTCTCCAAAAGTCTTCAATAACACCAGAAAAAGTCGCTAGATTTGTCGCTAGTTGATTTTTTGAAAAAGAGTCGCTAGAGGGATCTGAATACTCACTAAATATAGCGACAAAGTCGCTAAATTGGCAACACTGCTAACCGCGCAATCTCCAAACGTACCTCTCTCAATCCAGACTTGACTGAGAGAAACATGCGCAACATGTCACGGCACACCATGTGATGCTAATGTTCCATATTAACAAACTTTGAATAACATAAATAAATACAAACAAATGCATTAGGATTTCTAACATTTGATGAAACAATAAGAATATATATTAATAATAATAATATATATGTTTCATAAACAAATAAAATCAAACTCCAGCATTTGTCCAAGACACTTTCTAAACATCATAACTGCAGGTTATTTTTCTTTAAGTTGCTATAATTACTATGTAACTAACATAACGTAACACGCTTGGAAGTCAGTTATGTTAATCACTCAAATCAAAATGGAATGTTGTAACACATAGCGACAGGGTGCAACTACCTTCAAATGTAAATTGGCTAGTGCAGACCTGGGCAAGATAAGGCCCCCGGGCCGGATTGAGTAATACATCCAAAACTTTTAAAATAATACAAAATAAAAAATACCTGACGAGGTCCGCAGATTACGGTAGTTTATTTACTGCTGCATTTTTATTTATTTTCAAATTAAAAGTCCCGTGGCACTCCCAGTAATAAGTACAGCAGTTTCATACTGTCTGTTTAAAATACCTTTAAGTTGAAACAAGGTATTTGCGTTGCTATGATACGTAGGGACCAGCACCACAATCCACGCGCGGAACTTATCATTTGTACGTACTCTACGCAATTGATGGCTAGCGATCTCTGGAAGTGAGCCTAAGAAAAGTTGATAACGAAAGCAGGGTATTTAAAAAAGAATTGACAGGAAAATATTTATTTGTAGATGTCACAGGTAAAGCCACTTGCTTAATATGTTAAGCTAGCGTCGCAGTTTTTAAAGAGTAACATTTGCAGAGGCACTTCCAGAGCGAGCATGCGGAGAAACACAAAAACTGTCACACTGCTTCAACAGTACCGCACACTGCTTCAACAGAAATGACTCCTGACTTGACCTCACTTGTCAACGTCCATACGAGGCTCTCCTGTTCATATTGAGTGAGTAGCCCTAAAAGTTGATTTCTTGGGTCTGGGCTGCTGGAATAGCTGTCGTTAAAAGTAAAGTTAGACGACAGCAATTATACCAACATTTGCTTTGAGTGAAAATCTTCAGAAGTGATTTCATAGACTTATGGCTGCCCTAATAACTATTATACCTATATAACTGTTATACACTATACCTTATGTAATAAACTTACTCTGTTGAGTTGAAAGTTAAGTTTTACGGCAAATATGTGTTGCAACATTTCTGTTGAGTAATGAGTAATTTTTTAGGCCTTTGCCTGCCATAATAACAGTTGTTAACAGAAATAAAGTTTGATTAAGTTTGATTATGAAAACGGTGTTGCATGGAAAATAAATATGCATAAATATAATATGCAAGTTAACAGTTAGCTATGTTGTGTGTTTTTTAGGCATGTCGGTTAAAAAAGTCATCTGGTCCACAATGCACTCTGGCATTTTCAGTGTGGCCCCCCAGTGAAAAATATTGCCCACCCCTGGGCTAGTGTGTAATGTAAGTGCATGGAGCCTGCTAATTGGTGTTGGTACTTGGTTCCTCAGTGGGTGCTATGGCCAGATGAAAGGAAAAAATGATCTAGCAACGCACCTCAGAAGGGGGTTTGGTGTCAAACACAAGGATGCGTACGACACAGATAATCTCAAACCTTCTGTAGAATATTTTTGCTTGACGTTATTGCGCTTTTTTGAATTTACTGCTGCTGGTGCGCTTGTTAAAGTCAATGGATCTAGAACTGGGGCATTTTAACCAAAAACATGGTTGCCTCTTTCAGGAGCCTGAAATTTGGCCACAGCTGGATCTTCCGGCAATAATACAGCATGACCCCAAACACAGTTAAATCCACAAAAAATGATGATGAAAGAATGCCACTCTGTGGCTACTAATTCGGGCACTATTCTCAAAAATATTATCAAGTATCAACAATATCCATTCTTACCTACTGAGAACTATTATACCAGATTTATGCATGAGGTTGTTAGCTATAAAATAATTGGACAATGATTCGCCCAAATCTATTACAAATTCTACATCAAATTAAAATTAGGCATTAGCTGTGGACTAGTTTGGTCCAGCAGTCTAAGACGCTGCCTCCAGTGCACATGTACTGCTGTAGCATGGGTTTGCATCATACGGATCTGTAATGGCCGGTCATGGCCTGTGCCATGCCAACCGTTATATTTCTACTGTATGTTCTATGCCTTTTTATTCTAGTTTCTTGGTTTCAAAGTTCAGTTTGGTTCCCCATGGTTTATTGGTTTCACCTGTCTCATTTAGTCTGGTCATCTGTGCATTAACCCCTTGTCTAGTACCTATTTAAGTTCCTCCTGCCCCTGTGTTTCTTGTGGGTCATTGTTGCTGTCACTGTGGATGTTGCTGTTGCATGGTATGGTTGTTGTGTTAGAATATCAAACATTAAGTTATTGGAATTAAAGAACCTTTAAGTTATACACCTCTGAGCCTATGTCCTGCTACCCTACCTCTGGGGAACCGTGACAGGCTCTTTCAGGATTAAAAGTATCCTTTACTTTCCCCACTTTCCTGTCAAATAATAAAAATAAATAAATAAATGTGAGCTCCAGTCACATTTAACTCACATTTAACTCACCCCATTGAAATTGCCAAGCTATTCCAAAAACATGCTTCTCAAAGTGACTTCACCTTGTCTAAAAGGGACGTAACCCTGTCTTTGACATATCACCACCCATTATAATCAAAATTAGTGTCATGTGCGGAGCAGGTTGTTTGGGGATAGGGTGCACGGCTGTCTTTTTCATTACAGTAGAACTGGTTTTCACTCTTACTATGACAGTAAGCGATGATTGGTTTGCAAGGTGGGACTTTTCAGCTGGAGGAAGATTTCATATGACCAGGGTGGTTCTTCACGTCAAAGAAATGAAAATAACAACAATTACACCGATCAGCCATAACGTTATGACCACTGACAGGTGAAGTAAATAACACTGATAATCTCATTATCATGGCACCTGTCAGTGGGTGGGATATATTAGGCAGCAAGTGAACGATCTGTCCTCAAAGTTGATGTGTTAGAAGCAGGAAAATGGGCAAGCGTAATGATCTGAACGACTTTGACAAGGGCCAAATTGTGATGGCAAGACGACTGGGTCAGAGCATCTCCAAAACTGCAGCCCTTGTGGGGTGTTCCTGGTCTGCAGTGGTCAGTACCTATCAAAAGTGGTCCAAGGGAAGAAAAGCGGTGATCTGGCAACAGGGTCATGGGCGGCCAAGGCTCATTGATGCACCTGGGGAGCGAAGGCTGGCCCGTGTGGTCCCATCCAACAGATGAGCTACTGTAGCTCAAACTGCTGAAAAAGTTAATGCTGGTACTGATAGAAAGGTGTCAGAACACACAATGCATCATAGTTTGTTGCGTATGGGGCTTTGTAGCTGCAGACCAGTCAGGGTGCCCATGCTGACCCCTGTCCACTGCCGAAAGCGCCTACAATGGGTACGTGAGCATCAGAAATGGACCACGGAGCAATGGAAAAAGGTGGCCTGGTCTGATGAATCACGTTTTCTTTTACATCACGTGGATGGCCGGGTGAGCGTGCGTCGCTTACCTAGAGAACACATGGCACCAGGATGCACTATGGGAAGGAGGTCAAGCCGGTGGAAGCAGTGTGACACTTTGGGCAATGTTCTGCTGGGAAACCTTGGGTCCTGCCATTCATGTGGATATTACTTTGACACCTACCACCTACCTGAGCATTGTTGCAGACCATGTGCACCCTTTCATGACAACGGTATTCCGTGATGACATTGGCCTCTTTCAGCAGGATAATGTGCCCTGCCATGGTTCAGGAATGGTTTGAGGAACGTGATAGAGTTCAAGGTGTTGACTTGGCCTCCAAATTCCCCTGATCTCAATCCAATCGAGCATCTGTGGGATGTGCTGGACAAACAGATCCGATCCATGGAGGCCCCACCTCACAACTTACAGGACTTAAAGGATCTGCTGCTAATGTCTTGGTGCCAGAAACCACGGCATACCTTCAGAGATCTAGTGAGTCCATACCCCAACGGGTCAGGGCTGTTTTGCCAGCAAAATGGGGACCTACACAATATTAGGCAGGTAGTCATAATGTTCTAGCTGATCGGTGTACAGTGGGGCAAAAAAGTATTTAGTCAGCCACCAATTGTGCAAGTTCTCCCACTTAAAAAGATGAGAGAGGCTTGTAATTTTCATCATAGGTACACTTCAACTATGAGAGACAAAATGAGAAAAAAAAATCCAGAGAATCACATTGTAGGATTTTTAATGAATTTATTGGTAAATTCCTCGGTAAAATAAGTATTTGGTCACCTACAAACAAGCAAGATTTCTGGCTCTCACAGACCTGTAACTTCTTCTTTAAGAGGCTCCTCTGTCCTCC